>JAXIVD010005240.1:12500-30358 GCA_036785275.1 Cancer borealis | reverse complement strand
GTCAAGGATCCGCCATGTTGACACTCCAGACTCTTCCTATTTTAATAATTCACCTCAAAGACTTATTACCCTTTGGCCTCCTCCTCTTCCTCCTCCTCTTCCTCCTCCTCCTCTTCCTGCATTCCTCCGCCTCCTCCTCCTTATTATCTATCCACCTCTTTCTTCTTCTTCCTCCTCTGTCTTTCTCCCTTCCTCCTATTCCCTCCTCCTCCTCCTCCTCCTCCTCCTCACATCTTCTATCTTTGGTTTCACTTAATTAACCGAGAGAGAGAGAGAGAGAGAGAGAGAGAGAGAGAGAGAGAGAGAGAGAGAGAGAGAGAGAGAGAGAGAGAGAGAGAGAGAGAGAGAGAGAGAGAGAGAGAGAGAGAGAGAGAGAGAGAGAGAGAGAGAGAGAGAGAGAGAGAGAGAGAGAGAGAGAAAGAGATAGAGATTAACAGTAATATGTAGAATGTTATATATATACTACTATTCCTACTACTACTACTACTATTATTACTATTTTGCAAAACAAATAAGAAAATTGAATAAATAGTGAAAAAATAGGGATAAAATAGTAAAAAAAAAAAAAATAATGATAATAATAACAATAATAACAATAACAACACCCCCTCGCCTCCTTTAAAAAATCCAAGATGGCGACACATTTGAACGCAACACAACACTATGACGTCACAATGTAAACAAAGAGGGATTGCCAGACACCGCCATACCTTTTAATTTCACATTTTTCCCGCCAATTTCATTCCTTCAAATTGACAGTATTCTTGTGTGTATCTAAACACTTGTATGTAGGAGGAGAAGGAAGAGGGAGGAGGAGGAGGAGGAGGAGGGAGGAGGAGGAGGAGGAGGAGGAGGAGGAGGAGGGTGGAAGAGGGAAGGCAATAAAGGTTAAAATCGTGAATATGGTCTTAAGGATTTTCACATTTAAATACTTTTGTCAAAATATTTCGTTTTTGAGATGACGAAAGAGGAATATTGTAGCTTAGCCTCAGGGAGAGAGAGAGAGAGAGAGGGAGAGAGAGAGAGAGAGAGAGAGAGAGAGAGAGAGAGAGAGAGAGAGAGAGAGAGAGAGAGAGAGAGAGAGAGAGAGAGAGAGAGAGAGAGAGAAGAGAGGCCCTTCCCTTCCCTTCCCTCTTCCCCTTCCTCCTCCTCCTGCTCCTCCTGCTCCTCCTCTTATTCTTTTTGGAGAGGAGGAAAGATTGAAGGAAGGGAAGAAAGGGAGGGAGATAAATAAAAGAGATATGGTATAAATTTTTTACATTATAATTTTTTTTTTCTCTCTCTCTCTCTCTCTCTCTCTCTCTCTCTCTCTCTCTCTCTCTCTCTCTCTCTCTCTCTCTCTCTCTCTCTCTCTCTCTCTCTCTCTCTCTCTCTCTCTCTCTCTCTCTCAATAATCAGAGTAGGTTACGTTAGGTTAAGTTAGGTTAGATTATATCAGGTCAGGTTAGGTTAGTTTAGGTTAGGTTAGGTTAGGTTAGGTTAGGTTAGATTAGGTAATATATGGCTAGGTTAGATTAGGTTAGGTTAGGTTAGGTTAATATAAGGTTAGGCCACGTTAGGTCACATTAGCTCACGTTAGGTCACGTTAGGTTAGGTTGAAACAATCATAGGTGAGGTCAAGCTGGTGACTGTACCCGAAGTGAAGTTTAATTGGCAACGCAGCTTTGATGGGGGAAGGTAGCAAGGCATGCCGTGAATGCAATATAGACAAGACTACCACGGGGGGGAGGGGCGGGGGGGGGGGGGGGCAAGGGGGGGGAGCGAGAGGAGGGGGGGGGGGGGGCGGGGTTGACAACTTCCGAAGCTGACACCAGAGTTACCGCGCTCAGAATTTCACCAAGTAACTTTAAATGAGAAAATCAGTGGTGGTGGTGGGGGGGGGGGGGTTAGGGGGTGGTGTAAGGGGTTGGGGGTAAAGGGTTGGTTTGTATGTTGTTGTAGTTCATTGATTTCTCCTATTAAATGATCTCTTTTTTTTTTTTTTTCTTTCTTTCTCGCTATCTTTTTTTTTTCTCTCTCTTGCGCTCTCTCTCTCTCTCTCTCTCTCTCTCTCTCTCTCTCTCTCTCTCTCTCTCTCTCTCTCTCTCTCTCTCTCTCTCTCTCTCTCTCTGTTTTTGCTATCATATAATTTTATTCCTTAAATTCGTATTCATTCTTCACGTCATCATTATTATTTATCATTATTATTATCTATTTATTATTTTTTCCCCTCCCCTCCCCCCCCCCCTTTGTCTTTTACACACACACACACACACACACACACACACACACACACACACACACACACACACACACACCAGAGAGCCAACCTTGATCAACACGATAATAATTAAAGTGACGTCACAATTTCCTTTATACTTTATATCAGTTATATTTTCAAACATTTATTTTCTCTAACAATCCAATAGTTTTGATGGAGGACTCGTATAGAATGAATTGTGTAAAAGAAAACGTACACACTCAAAACGGGGTTGGAGGTGGGGAAGGAGGCGCTGGAGGAGGAGGAGGAGGAGGAAAATAGAGGTGTATTTAGCATCCTTTCCCTCCTTCTCTCCTTCTTTCCTGATTTTGATGTTATTGAATTATTCTGACTTTTTTTGTGGCAGTGTTTACCTTCCACTTCTTGAGTATGAAAAAGAAAATGACAGTCTGCCAGGCAGGACATGTAGCACGGTACGGTTCGGTACGATATTACGGTACGGTACGGTTTTTTCGGGGATCTCACTGATTAGTTAATTCCAGCCATGTCCCCACCTGCCCACCTCTGCCTATCGCACGTACGGCCTATCTTTCCTTCCAATAAGGTGGTAAGTACACCTTCAACCACGACAGCCTTGACCTCTGCTCTGAAACCACCTACCCTTGACCCAGTCACCCCTGACACGTGACAACACATTTTAACCCCTCCCTTCACCCTCAGTGCTCACTGCTCACTGCTCACTGTGCTACTTTGGCTTGTTATCTACGTGCCATGAATCTACTTTGTTATGCGATCTACACTTTATATTGCGATCTACGTGTTATGAATCTACTTTGTTTGTGAAGAATGTGTGAGTAGGAAAAGGGAACACTATTCCATACATTTTTGACGTAAACTTCATACTTTTCGAGTTATTAAAAATATCATGATTTCAGCCAAAAAGTCAAATGGGTGGGAAACGTTAGTTAGGTTAGATTAATATTTCAACACCACTCATGAAACTTGGTACCAAGGGGTTTTCGGACATGCTGATCACGAATCTGGAATTAGTTTTGTCCTTACTATAATATTTGGATTTTCCATTTTGTGGCCCGTAAATTCCACAAGAATTGAGGTCGAAAAAGGTTTTCCCATTTTACTACGTAAATATTAGTCTTAACGGAAAATTGTATAGAAGTAAAGTTATGGAGTTTGGTTATGTATATCTCATAAAGTCATCGTCTTTTCAATAACTCAAATACCTATGAAGAAAATTAAAATTTTATAAAAGAAATTAATACATAATACTTTACACTCCTACACCTATAATTAAATTTCAATTGAGTTCTAGTATAGCTCAATGAAACGATCGTCTCTTGCTCTTTCTTTTATATTCTATATGTCTTTTACGTAAACTCCATACATTTTGAGTTATTTCAAAATATGTGATTTATCAAAAAAATTCTAAGGGTGTACCCTACAAAATTTCATGAAAATTTCCACACCTCCGAATCTCATGAAAATTGGTACAATGAGGTTTTAGATTATGCTGAACACGAATCTGACCTTATTTTCCTGATTACTATAATATCAAACTGTATTTCACCATTGCTTGCCTAAAAAAATGAATGCATAATACTTTACACTCCTACATCTATTATTACATTCCAATTCAATTTCATTATAACTCAATAGAACGAACATCTAATTTGGTATGCGATCTAGAGGTTAGGTTAAGTTAGACTAACCCAACTATTTCAATTATATTTTCTTTGTTATTTATATGTTATAATAAGTTTTACTATGTAGATATCATTCCAAAATAAAACTTGTACGGTGTAGATACTTTTTCCTTTGCTCAGTTGTGAACAGAGCTGTACGTGACAGGCAGCCTCCATCCTCATCGGTTCAGGTCAGAACACTGAGGACAGTAACGGCTGCGGCCTGTGAGGCTGCCGCTGCAGTTTACTACTGTGCTACAGTAGTGAACCTATAAATTGCAACGTAAAAAAAAAGGTACGGAAACAGTACGAAATTACGGTACAGTAATTTATCGTAAGGATTTTCCGAAGGATTTTCCAGGTACTGTATGAAATTACGGTACGGTAAAAATCTGTGGTACGTTATTCTTATATCATCAATTACCAAAACAACACAATAATGATGTTTTTTCTTAAGAGTAAGTCGTAAAAACCTATAATAATGCATTGTTATAACATAGTAATTAAGATATCAATTACAATTATCGAGCAAATCTATTATAGGAAAAAACTAATCACAAACAAACGAATTAATTAACTTTAAATAAATAAATATGAAGAAAACTATATTAAATTCCCGTATCCTTCCTTTCTTTGCTTTTACACCTTCCCCAGCCCTCTGCACCTCCCTACATCAGCCTGGTACCTTCCCTCACCTGCCCCCCCACTCACCTGTGCAAACAAGGTGTAGCTGTGGTGTAAATTAACAATATTTACACGCGACACACAAGGGTTTTCAATGTAAACACAAAACTTAGAAATTGAGATAAAAAAAACGTAAAAATCTTAAGGGAAGCATTGTCATTTTTTATATATATTCATTTAGTTTGTTTATTTACCACTTTGAATTATTGTTTATCTTATTTATGTATAGTTTAGAACAGGTATAAGGATAATAATAATAATAATAATAATAATAATGACTATGAACTTTAACACGAATATATGCGTCATTATTTTTTTTTGGAGGTTCAACTTAACTTAACGTGCGTGCGAGACATAGCACACCTAACTTCTTGGAAGCTGATTTATGATATTTATATATATATATATATATATATATATATATATATATATATATATATATATATATATATATATATTTAGTGCTAAAAACAACACAATTGATTCAAAAATTATAAAATGCATTGTATTACCTTATTTTGTAAACATGTAAATAGATGTAACAAATAAATAATAAATAAATAGATATAACAATTATTATTTTATCTTTCTACTTTACAAAAAGTATTGCACCACAGAAGTAATTTATAAACACACACACACACACACACACACACACACACACACACACACACACACACACACACACACACACACACACACACACACACACACACACACACACACACACACACACACACCACATTATACTATATGCTGATGTAACAATATCATTAATAGATGTCAAAATAGATAGACAGATCTTGACTCAGATTTTTTGTATGCATTGAAAATGAAACAAATGATGACGTCAATGATAATGATGCTACCAAGATGAACAACAGATAACTTATCTGGAAAGTTATGTCGAGTCGATAGTTGTATGAATAAACAAAACAATTATTATCAACAAAATTATTACCATGCACACGTACACATCTTAGTGATAACCTTTCTTCCACACTGAACATCTTTTTAATATTCTAACCTATTCTTCTCTACTTTATAACCTAACCTATTTTTCTCTACTTTATAACCTAACCTATTCTCATCTACTTTATAAGGTTTCAACAGGTACCGCAGGATGGCCGCCGTGAGTCACGTATATATAAAACCAAAATTGAGATTTATATTATACACAGGAAAGCAATTATATATACTTGAAAAAAATCGTCTGAAACACCTATTCAAAAGATGATCGATTTTGATCTTTATCTTGATCGAGATTGAAGATTGAAGATTCAAGATCAGTTTGTGATGGCGAGTGGCCGGGCAAGCAGGTGCCAGGTGAACGTACGGGGGTGCCTTAGTTAAAATGTAGTGTAAGTGTTACTAAGTGTTTCCGGGTGCTGATGTGCTTCATGTGAGTACAGGAAGCATCAATGAAGACAATGATGAAGTACTACCGTCTTATCACCTTCCTGAGCCGTGGAAAGTGAAGGTAAATAATGATCACTTATATTTCCTAGCCGTGGAGGTAGTGCTTATCGTATTTTTCCCTTTCCCTTCTTTTTTATCTCTTTTTAATGGGGAATGAAGAGTGGACATGAATGGGTTACTCAAGAAGGCATAGTAGAAGGAGAAAAGTTAGTGAAATAGAGCCTTTGTTATGTCAGTTTTGGCGGGAAAAGTATATCATTGCCAGACACCGCTTGATAGACCGTCGACCAGGTGTTTATAATGTGTTTATATGTGTGTTTATGTGTTATTTTTGGTAATTCCGTCCATTAACGACGAAGCTGAGGTCGGCCTCCGCTCACACCAGTTATTCCATCTTGCTTCGTCCTGTCGTGGATAATTATTTTAATTTGAGGCAGGTGGTGTGATGGCGGCAGGGTGTTGTGAGGGCGGCTGGTGTATCCTTGTTGTATGAGTCACTTTGCTCACACTGTGGAGTCATTTCGCTCAGGTTAGGTTAGGTTGACATGTGGGCGAATTGGCAATGTGGGCGAAATGACCGTAAACCGTTAGCGTCCTCACTCGCTGTATGTGTATATGCGTGTTTATATGTGTGTGTGTATGTGGTGAGAACTACATGCACATCGTCATAAGAAGAGCAGAAAACAGTCAGATATTCTATTTCTCTTATACTTTTTAATGTATGTCAGTGATTACGTGTTCAACTTTAATTATTCTTTCCTCTTATTAACCCTCGTTCGGTAATTAATTACAACTTCTCCTTTATGCACCTGGATATAAATAAAACAAATATTCGTACAGATTTCGATGCATTTCGAAGGATTTTGACATTCATTTCCCTCGCAAATGCATATATTCGAAACACAATTATTATCATTATTGTTATTATTATTATTATTATAACTCATGTACATAAAATGTTGGCGCTTTCAGTAGTAATAGTAATAGTAATAATAGTATTCATGTTAGGATAAACATAAACAGCATATTATTAAACTTTTTTTTATTCTATGTACACAAACTAAACTACAATTATAACAATAACAAATATAAAAAATAACATAATGTGTGTGTGTGTGTGTGTGTGTGTGTGTGTGTGTGTGTGTGTGTGTGTGTGTGTGTGTGTGTGTGTGTGTGTGTGCGACCTAAACAACAAAATGAATGAATCAGTTAGAGGTTTTCAAATGGGTAAAAGGAATTAATAAGGGAAACATTCATCAGGTTTTATAAAATAGTAGTCAGGATAGGACACGTGGAAATGAGTACAAACCTAGGTAGATATTGGTTCACTAACAGAGTGGTGAACGATTGGAATAGGCTGGGTAGACACGTAGTAAGGGGTGAGTCAATAGGTAGCTTTAAGTATAAACATTATTTACGTAAACCTCATACTTTTCGAGTTATTTGATAAAACGTGATTTATAGAAAAAACTCTAAGGAGGGTACTCATGAAAATTTCTTGACACTTTTTCAAATTTTTAATTTCACGAAAATTCGTCTAAATAGGTTATACGGCATGAGAAACACGAATCTGGACTCCATTTTATGATTACTATAATATTAACCCGTAAAGAGTAGTAGTTATACTATTACTATTTCTTAGAAAAATATAAATGTGACATTTTTTCAATTATTTACATTCAATTGTCATTATACTATAGCTCACAAGAACGGCCGTTTTCTACTCTTCCTTAAAAGGCGGTTGGAGCAGAATATGAATACGGATGACAGGTGAGATGGATAAATATTGGAGATAAGGAACTGCCTCGTGTAGGTCATCAACTGGCCTCTTGCAGTCTCCTTATGTTCTTATGTTCTTAAGAGAGAGAAAAACAAAGATCGGGCGCCGTTACAAAGGCATATCCCAAAACCTCATCTGATCTTGGTATGGGAAGGAGGCTGAGGGAGACTTGCACGCCGCACGGAGGTACTCTCTCCTACCCTTCCAGATCCTTACATAGCCTTCACCTCCCCTTCCAGATCCTTTCAGTACCCCCACCTCCCCTTCCAGTACACTCACCTCCCCTTCCAATACCCTTCACATTCCCTTCCAGCACTTTATTCCTCTTGTTTTCATTTCCAGTTGCCTCATTTCCTCTTACTTTCTCTTCCAGCGCCTTGCAGCATCATGAATCTGGATCCAGGAATCTTGTGTTTCCAGCACTGTGAGGGTCGCTCCTTTGCCTTCTCCCTCCCCCCCTCATGTGACCTTTGTGGGGCTGATCTTACCTCACACCCCCTACCCTCACCCCCCTTCAGGTAAGTGTGGCTGTGTGTGTACGTGTAAGTTTATATGTATTTATGTGTGTAAGTTTACCCTTCCTTGCTTTCGTTACCCTGCCAATACCCTGCCTTTCTTTACCCTGCAGAGTACCTTACCCCTTCGTCCGAGCCTCACAAGCACCCTGCTGCCTCGTTATTAAACCCACAAAAGGAGACTTCCTACAGTAAGTATTCACATCCTTCTATACATCCTTCGATCCTATTCTATTCTTATTTTCCTATTCTTTCTTTATAATTTTTTGTTTATATTATGTCTATGTCTCTTATTCTACTTTATTATCTTATTTTCATTATTCTATCGTACTATTTTTTTTATATTATATCCATTCGTGTATTTCGTTGTTTTTTTTTTTTTTTTTTTCTTCTTTTCTCTTGTTCTTGTTTACAGTGATTACGGTAACAACCACGACCTGCATATAGGCGTAACTAACACAGAGGGTAAGGTGTATGAATATGACAACGAGGGGCTGCATAGTGACTACACATCAGCCTGGAAACAAGTCCTGGCTGTCCCCATCATTCCAGATCCCTCAGCACCTGACTTACTCGATGCTGTCTGGAAGGAATATTGGAATTATAGCCTGCATACCTTAGCGCAAGATTCAAGTTGGACTGCTGAAAGGTAACTAACTTGGACCTAACTTAACTTAACTTAACTTAACTTAACTTAACTTAACTTAACTTAACCTAACTTAATCTGACCTAACTTAACCTAACCTAACCTAATCTGACCTAACTTAACTTAACCTAACCTAATCTGACCTAACTTAACTTAACCTAACCTAATCTGACCTAACTTAACTTAACCTAATCTGACCTAACTTAACTTAACAACCTAATCTGACCTAACTTAACCTAACTTAACTTAACCTAATCTGATCTAACTTGTTTTTTTGTTGTTATTTTTCTAAGTGATTTTTGTTTATTTGGGTGTCGATATAAAATCAAAACCCAGCCTTACAATTCTAATATTTCAATTCTTTAATCCCAAATATAATAAATAAAGAGAGAGAGAGAGAGAGAGAGAGAGAGAGAGAGAGAGAGAGAGAGAGAGAGAGAGAGAGAGAGAGAGAGAGAATCAAACCTAACCTAACCTAACCTTACCATTCCAACATTCTCCTTACAGATACGACCAGGATTCCCACAACTGTTATTCCTTCATCCTAGCCTTCCTACAAGCCTTAGGACCGCCGGGGATCGATGTTAGAAGGTTAAATAAGACAAATTTATCTGCCACGTTCCTCCTACCTCACACTGCATCTGCTGGTCGTTACATCTCCCTCTACCGGAAGCTGAGGGAACGAGGACAGGTAACCATTACACCTGGGCATAGCTAATTAGGGGTTGTTTGTGGGGTTGTAATTACCTGGTTGTAGTTATCTTGTTGTAGTATACCCTTGTACGGTCCTGTGTGTGTGTGTATGTGTAGTTGTTGGTTGATGTATGTATGTATGTGTGTGTGTGTGTTCTTTTTGTAATAGTAGTAGTAGTAGTATGTATAAGTTGGTTCCATGTGTAAGGCTTTTGTACTGTGTATGTATGTACGTATTTATGTTATGTATGTTATGTGTATGTAATTATTTATTCCTGAAGTTTGTTTATTATTTTATTTCCTTTTATTTTGCGTTTTATTTTGTTGTCTTGTGGTATTTTTTCTATTTTGTTTCATTCTCTCTCTCTCTCTCTCTCTCTCTCTCTCTCTCTCTCTCTCTCTCTCTCTCTCTCTCTCTCTCTCTCTCTCTCTCTCTCTCTCTCCAAACTCCTTTCCTAATTTTAATCTTTCAAATTATCTTTATTTTGACTAATTATTCTATTATCATCGTCATCGTCATCATTATTATTATTATTCAAATGTGGCATAAAACAAATCATTACTACGTATTATTAATAGAGAAAATAGTTATTAGGTTCGTTTATTATTATTATGTTGTATAGTTCGTGGTCCCACTTTTGGCGGGAAAAGAAAGAAGAGGAACGACACTATTAGAGAAGACATTTGTGTTCCTCTCAGGTGTGTTAGGTAAGGTTGGTTTAATTAGTGACACAGGTAATAGGTGATGCCAGGAGAGGTGGGTGCCTACTAGGAGAGAAGGTGGTGGTGGTGGTGGATGAGGAGTGGTAATGTGGAAGGGAGGATTGAAGGATAGAGGGGTGGAGGGAAGGAAGGAAGGGTTGGAGGGAGGGAGGGAAAGGAGGAGGAGAAAGTGCATAATGTTGAATTAAAGTGTAGAACGAGAGAGAGAGAGAGAGAGAGAGAGTTATTCAATTCCACGGTTACAAAACAGAATGATGGAAATGCAATGAATGAATGAATGAATAAAACAATGCTGGGAATATAAAAATTTATTCTCTTTCTTTAATAATAATAAATAGCGAACTATATATAGAAACTCATTTTTGGAAGGTGTATTTGTGTGTGTGTGTGTATGTGTGTGTGTGTGTGTGTGTGTGTGTGTAAGTATAGTCACAAAGGCATAAGTTACATACATTAAAATTTGAACTCCATACAAAAACGAAAAATATTTATGGTACAAAAAAAAACATAATACATTAAAATTTGAACTCTTAGAAATAATAATAATAATAATAATACAAAACTTTTTACTCCATATCAAAATAATGTGATTCTATGGTAACAAAATTAATCATAGTCAAGTTACATAACATTAAAATTTCCTATTAAAAAAAAAAGCACGAAAGTTTGGTAGAAAAAAAATGTTTGAATTTATATTATTTTTTTTCACACATTCCAAGCATTTTGACTTTACGTTGCTGTATGTATGTATATATACGTGTGTGTGTGTGTGTGTATGTATAGATTTTGTCACAAACGAGCTGCTTCTACAAAGTTAATATTAATAATAATGTTAATAATAATAATAGCAATAATAATAGTAATAATAATAATAATAATAATAGTGTCTCCAGGGAAGTAATAAAAATAGATAGCGAGAGAGAGAGAGAGGAAGGAAAGAAAGTTGATACAGGTATTTCAAAATCATTACCCTGAGTCTGACCTTTTCATTAACGGTGACATTTATACATTTATTTATTCATTTATCGTGTCAGTGTCACACATTATTCAGTTACGGTCTTTTGTCTTGTCTTGTCTTGTGTGTGTGTTCGGCAGTGTTTGGAAATCATCTCGCTTGTTCACGTTTGATTTTATTAATTTATTTTTCCTCTTGTGTAGCTGCGGAAACAATGCGCACACACACGCACATAAAGACAAAGACGTACACGCATGCATAGGTGGTGATGGTGATGGTGTTTGGAACGCGTTTGTTCACTTGTTTGTTTGTTTGAGGACGCGTTTTAATCTATTTATTTTTTCTGTTTGTTTTGTTTTGATGATGATAGAAAAAAAGTATAATTGTAATAATAATAATAATGGAAACAATAATTATTCAAGTGTTTCTGTCAAGGTTTCAAAGTAGGTTTTCCATTTTTTTTATTTTTTATTATTACGTTTGTGGAAAAAAATGTATAAATATATATTTTTTTTATCTATACGTATCAAAGTTTCCGGTAAAAATGTCAATACGAATAAAGAAAATTACTCAAATATAATATAGACGCGTGAAACTAATGTCGTATAAAGTGCAATACAATATAGTTTGAAAAAAATATATATTGGTGCAGAAATCTAATACGGAATAATAATAATAATAATAAACTAAACCATTTCAAACCACTCATTACTTACTATACTGATCAATTTAAGTAAGTAAATAAACAAATTCCAAATACAACAACAATAATAATAATAATATAAAAATACGAAACATTTCAAAACAACAATCATCGGTAACTTAAAAATTTTTCCATCCTCCCTTGACCCCAGAGCAAAAAATTGTACCGACATAATGGTGGTGGTGGTGGTGGTGGTGGTGATTTACGCTCCATCCAGTTAGGCAAATCGACTGTCTTCAATTGACTCCACGATCTTAAGATGATGTCCGAACCTGTAAGAAGAAGGAGGAGGAGGAGGATTGATTAGCAGAATGCAAAGTGTTTTCTTCTATACAGACTATATATTAAATCTCTCCTTCAATAACACAGTAAATGAATAAATAGCTTACAAAAAATTAACAGGTAGGCGAGATTGTGAATGTTTTCTGTTCAATTCATGGATTTAGTTGAATGTAATCATATTTATATAGTTTAGTCTCACCTCTTAAGCTCGGACATAGTTTCCTGCACGTTGGAAGGGTGACAGACGATGACTGTCTTAGTGGTGTCGGGCTGAACTAAAGGCTTGAAATATTTAAGAGCAACGCGCTTGACATCCTCTAACGTCACTTTGGAGATGCGGTCAATGAGCTCTCTGAAGGGGATAGAATAATTGGGTTACATAAGTAGTCAATTTGGATATGGGACAGTACTAGCATAACTATTTTAATGTATGCTATAACTAGACAAACACACACACACACGCACACACACATACTCACCTGGTGTAAGTGTGTGGCACCTTTCTGAAGTAGGATAGGAGGGACTGTTGCGCCACGTCGGTCACCACTGCCTCGCGCTCAATCACCTCAAACATCAATGAACTCCGGGCTGACTCTAGCAAAGTGCTCTCCCAGGCTGTAGTACCATTGATGTGAGAGTTCTAAAAGTGGAGGAATGATTGGATTGTGTTATATATATGTAGTGCGTGATTTATGTTTTGAATTAATCGCATATGTATACAGTGGAACCTTGACTTACGAGTGCCCCAACATACGAGTTTTTTGAGACACGAGCCGTCACTCAGTTGATTTTTTGCTTTGAATTGCGAGCCAAAATTTGAGGTACGAGACAGCGTCAGGGCTGCGTTCTTCTGTTGCAGCTGCTTTCTTTTTAACGCTAGCAGCAGTACAATTTCTGCAATATTTACGTCTGAATCCGTGTCATTGGCGCCGTTCATTTTGGAGCACTGAAGCAGGATGAGTGTCTTGACTGTCTTCAACGTAGGGAATTCTGCCTTTGTTTTGATACAGTTGGTACAGTTCGGTTATATTTACTGGTTCGGGCGTTGCCGAATGATGTCTTGGCGCCGACTCGGCACTTCATCGTGTGACCACAGCGTCGACGAAATATTCCAGCGAGACGAGGTCGACGAAATATTGTCTGTGTGACCCGGCCTTTAGTGAACACAGCCATACGCCCGCCCAGCTTTCCCGTGCAAAATTCGTTCTCTGCTTGTGTTTACCTCGCCGTGTAAGGATCTCTGTTGTGCTCGCGTTCTGTGCTTTTGTGCATTTATTTTACCGAATTTCTTGTTTGTAACCATGGGCCCTAAGAAAGTGAGAGGAAAGGACAGCAGTGCAAAGAAGAAAAGGATGATGTCCATCGAAATAAAGTGTGAAATCATTGAAAAACATGAGCAAGGTGTGCGAGTAATGAACTTGGCGAGGCAATACGAGCGAAGTACTTCTACGATATGTACCATATTGAAGCAGAAGGAGTCGATAAAGGCTATAACACCAGCCAAGGGCGTTAAAATAATTTCTAAGCTCCGGACCTCTGTCCATGAAAAGATGGAGAATCTGCTATTGATGTGGGTGAGGGAGGCGGAGCTTGCGGGAGATACCGTGATGGAGGGTATCACCTGCGAGAAGGCATGAGCCATTTATGCTTTATTTCTTTACATTCTCTTTTATTATGTTTTTATACAATATTTGTTATTTATAAATACATATTTCTTATTTAAAAACACGTAACAAAAAATTGGATGGTATTTTGGGGGCTGGAACGGATTAATGGCATTTCAATTAATTTCAATGGGGAAAATTGATTTGATATACGAGCAAATTGAGTTACGAGCTCGGTCACGGAACGAATTAAACTCGTAAGTCAAGGTTCCACTGTATACTACTTACTGTACATGATTTTTCTCTTCAATTTTCTAACTTAACAGTAACTGTACCTACCACGTGATTTTCCTTGGAATTGTAATACAGTGGAACCTTGACTTACGAGTGCCCCAACATACAAGTTTTTTGAGACACGAGCCGTCACTCAGTCGATTTTTTGCTTTGAATTGCGAGCCAAAATTTGAGGTACGAGACAGCGTCAGGGCTGCGTTCTTCTGTTGCAGCTGCTTTCTTTTTAACGCTAGCAGCAGTACAATTTCTGCAATATTTACGTCTGAATCCGTGTCACTGCCGCCGTTCATTTTGGAGCACTGAAGCAGGATGAGTGTCTTGACTGTTTTCAACGTAGGGAATTCTGCCTTTGTTTTGATACAGTTGGTACAGTTCGGTTATATTTACCGGTTCGGGCGTTGCCGAATGATGTCTTGGCGCCGACTCGGCACTTCATTGTGTGACCACAGCGTCGACGAAATATTCCAGCGAGACGAGGTTGACAAAAAATTGTCCGTGTGACCCGGCCTTTAGTGAACACAGCCATACGCCCGCCCAGCTTTCCCGTGCAAAATTCGTTCTCTGCTTGTGTTTACCTCGCTGCGTAAGGATCTCTGTTGTGCTCGCGTTCTGTGCTTTTGTGCATTTATTTTACCAAATTTCTTGTTTGTAACCATGGGTCCTAAGAAAGTGAGAGGAAAGGACAGCAGTGCAAAGAAGAAAAGGATGATGTCCATCGAAATAAAGCGTGAAATCATTGAAAAGCATGAGCAAGGTGTGCGAGTAATGAACTTGGCGAGGCAATACGAGCGCAGTACTTCTACGATATGTACCATATTGAGGCAGAAGGACTCGATAAAGGCTATAACACCAGCCATGGGCGTTAAAATAATTTCTAAGCTCCGGACCTCTGTCCATGTAAAGATGGAGAATCTGCTATTGATGTGGGTGAGGGAGAAGGAGCTTGCGGGAGATACCGTGACGGAGGGTATCACCTGCGAGAAGGCACGAGCCATTTATGCTTTATTTCTTTACATTCTCTTTTATTATGTTTTTATACAATATTTGTTATTTATAAATACATTTTTCTTATTTAAAAACACGTAACAAAAAATTGGGTGGTATTTTGGGGGCTGGAACGGATTAATGGCATTTCAATTAATTTCAATGGGGAAAATTGATTTGATATACGAGCAAATTGTGTTACGAGCTCGGTCACGGAACGAATTAAACTCGTAAGTCAAGGTTCCACTGTATATATAGTGTGTGGGTTTAGGTTTTGAATCAATCACATATATATACGTTTTAACTTGCAAAGCTAAAATACAATACAACCCAACACTATAATAATGATTAAAAAAATATAGTTTAATCAAAAAAGGGGGAAAAAAAAAGAAAAAATACAATACAACCCAACACTATAATAATGATAAAAAATACAGTTTAATCAAAAAGGAAAAAAAGAAGAAATTCAATCCAACACAAATTAACGAAAAAAAAAAAAAATTTACTCCTGTTCATCCAATAAAAATAAAAATCACACACACACACACACACACACACTCACTCACCAGTATATTCATAGCCTCCTCATACGCCCTAGTCAACTGTGCCGCCCTTAGTAGTTTGAGGATGAGCAAGCCCTGGGCGGGGTTCAAGTAGAGGTGGGCTGAGTAAGCCAAACCTCGCCCTCGAATCTCCCTCCACATCGGACCCTGGAGTGGAGGAGGAGGTGTGGATGAAGGGAGGAAGAGGAGATGTAGTGTAATGATGGTGGATTTGATAAAGAAAGAAAATAATGATAACAGAGATAGTGATGATATAGATGTAAAGAGGATAATATTATGATGGGTGTGATAGATATAAATTAAAGAATAACCAGAATATTGGATGAGATAAGAGAGATAAAGAGGAAGATAACAAGAACAGGGAAGGAAGGGGAAGAGGAGGAGGAAAGATAGCGAGGGAAAAAAGATAAAATAACGAAGAAGAAAAATTACCGAGAAAAAAATAATTGAGAAAACAAGAATAGAGAAGAGGAGGAAAAAGAAGAAAATTAAGAGAATAGAAAAAAAAAGGAGAAAACCAAGGGGAAAAAAATCACCAAGGAGAGAGAAAAAAAAAAAAAAAAAAACGAGAGGGGAAAAAAGGAAAAAAAACAACCAAACACCACCTTATCCCACAACAAGAGGGAAAAAAAAAGAAAAAGGAAAAAAAAAAAAAAACTCATCCCAACTCACCTCAAGCTGCGTTAGGTACTGGATAGCTGTGAGGAGAGGCGGCAGGTCCCAGTCCCTGTGTTCAGTGATGCTCCGCGTGGCCTGTAGGAGGTAGGCAGATTCCACCGACCCCACACCACTGAGATAACCTGTGTACTCACCAAGGTTCTCGTAGGACTGAAGGGCACTGTCTGGGATCACATTCAGGCTGCAGGAGGAGGAGGAGGAGGAAGAAGAGGAAGAGTGTTATTCAGTGATATGGTCAAACACACACATATACACACACATGCGTAAACATATTAATACTCGCTAAGATTCTAAAAAAATGATGTTGGGAAGAAATTAAGACACGAGAAAGAAGAGATTTAAAAAACGTATTTACTTGAACGATACCAAAAAAAAAAAAAAAAAATAAATAAATAAAAAATAAAAAAGTACGGTTATATCTCAAAGAAGAAAGAATAGATGGTTGAAATAGACTGAAGGAAGAGGTGATAACGGCAAACAAACGAACCAACGAATGAAGGAAGGAAGGAAGGAAATAAACTCGACTAACAGACACGGAAACAAGAACAGAAAAACAAAATAAATATATACACATTGCCGCAACTTACAATTTCTCTTTGGCTGGGTTGGTCTTGCTCGGGTCTACAAAGTCTCTCCAAGGTTCCAGTGGGTCAAGGAGGACAGCCAGCTTTTCTAGGTCTGTAGCTAAGTGTATGGTGATGCGGTCTGGGTGGACAAGGGCCTGGCGTACCTGTATCGTTAAGGTGAGAGACGCTCGTTAGTATATATCGTTAGGGCTTCATTGTTAGTTAAGGAGAGAAGGAGAGATAGGAAGGAACGTAGGAAGGAAGGAAGGAAGGAAGGGACAAGGAAAGAGAGGAGATAGGTAGGAAGATAATAAGGAGGGAAGGAAGGAAAGTAGAAAGAAAGGAGAGGGAATCAAATAAAGAAAGATAGGAAGGAAGGAAGGAATGCAGATAGGAAGATAGAAAGGAAGGAACGAAGGAAGAAAATAAAGATAATAATATATAAAATAATGATAACGTTACATTACCTCTTCTAGTTCCCTCAAGACAACATCTTCCTCTGTGTTTAGTCTGTCCATCAATGTGTTTAAGAACCTCTCCTGCTTTAAGATGCTCTGCTGGTTCTGGTTCGTCTCTGCAAACAAACAAATTATTACATTCAAACAAATAAATAAATGAGGAAGAAGAAAAAAATTGATTACAAAAAATTGCATACCAAAAAAAAAAATTTACATGCGACAAACAGATAAATAAATAAGAAAAAATAAAATCAATAAAAAAACGCATACCAAAAAAAAGTATAATAATAATGAATAGAATAAATCAGAAAAATATGAAAAAAATCAATTAAAAAAACGCATAAAAAAAAAAAATTCAAAATTCAATTCAAAACACACTCACCGTTTTTAAATACGATATTATTGAACATG
>JAXIVD010005240.1:0-7500 GCA_036785275.1 Cancer borealis | reverse complement strand
TGGTGATTAATTGGGAAAGGGGAGTAATTAGTGTTAGGTTATCGTAATAATTATAGCAGTGTGATATAATTAGTGATCTTAGTAATTATAGTAGTGATATAGGAAGGGAAGAAGAAGAAAATGAGAAAGGTTTATATATGTCATGTTCAATATTTCTTTTTTCTATATTTTTATTTATCTGTATTTAAACTTTTCCTTTTTAGCCTTGCATATATATATTTTTTTTTTCATAGAAAGTCTTTGTGGTTTTGCTCCATTGCTTCTTGACAAAAAATGATGACAAAGTATTATTTTGGATTTATTTATATATATTTAATTTTTTTTCCCCCAAGTTATTTCATTCATATCTTTATTTTTCTTCTTCTTGTTATTATTATATATTATATGCGTCATTTTTGTACATTTATAGTCACAAAAAACTTTAATAATACGTTGCAGAGAGGAGTAGGAGATAAAAAAATATATATAGAGGGAGAGGAAACAGAAATTGGCAAGTCATACACACACCCACACACCCACACACACACACACACACACACACACACACACACATACACAGGAAGTTTAAACGGTGCATGAAGTGAATGAGTGTGCAAAGAATATATAATGACACCAAGTGAAGGGTTGACGGGACCACCCTTGGATAAATAATGCTTGTACAAAATAACTTCACCCGTCATTCTTTTTTTTAATTTTTTTATTTATTCATCTGTTTTTATTTATTTTGTTGATTCACACTGGTTTATTTTACTCTATTTCATTTATTTGTTTATTGTTTTCTAGACTGAAATATCCTACCTTACCTTACCTTACCTTACCTTACTTTACTTTACCTAACCTTACCTTACCTTACCTTATCTTACCTAACCTAACCTAACCTAACCTTACCTTACCTTACTTTACCTAACCTTACCTTACCTTACTTTACCTAACCTTACCTTACTTTACCTAACCTTACCTTACCTTACCTTACTTTACCTAACCTTACCTTACTTTACCTAACCTTACCTTACCTTACTTTACCTAACCTTACCTTACCTTACCTTACTTTACCTAACCTTACCTTACCTTACTTTACCTAACATTACCTTACCTTACTTTACCTAACCTTACCTTACCTTACCTTACCATACCTTACCTTACTTTACCTAACATTACCTTACCTAACCTTATCTTACCTTACTTAATCTAACCTTACCTTACCTAACCTAACCTTATCTTACCTAACCTAACCTAACCTAACCTTACCTTACCTTACCTTATCTTACCTAACCTAACCTTACCTTACCTAACCTTACATTACCTAACCTTACCTTACTTTACCTAACCTTACCTTACCTAACCTAACCTAACCTTACCTTACCTTACCTTACCTTACTTTACCTAACATTACCTTACCTAACCTTATCTTACCTTACTTAATCTAACCTTACCTTACCTAACCTAACCTTATCTTACCTAACCTAACCTAACCTAACCTTACCTTACCTTACCTTATCTTACCTAACCTTACCTTACCTAACCTTACATTACCTAACCTTACCTTACTTTACCTAACCTTACCTTACCTAACCTAACCTAACCTTACCTTACCTTACCTTACCTTACCTAACCTTACCTTACCTAACCTAACCTTACCTTACCTTACCTTACCTTACCTTACCTTACCTAACCTTACCTTACCTTACCTAACCTTATCTTACCTTACCTTACCTAACATACCTTACCTTACCTTACCTAACCTAACCTAACCTTACCTTACCTTACCTTACCTTACCTTACCTTACCTAACCTAACCTTACCTTACCTTACCTAACCTTATCTTACCTAACCTTACCTTACCTAACATTACCTTACCTAACCTAACCTAACCTAACCTAACCTTACCTTACCTTACCTTATCTTACCTTACCTTACCTTACCTAACCTAACCAAACCTAACCTTACCTTACCTTACCTAATCTAACCTTACCTTACCTTACCTTACCTTACCTTACCTTACCTTACCCTACCTAACCTTACCTTAGCTTACCTAACCTTACCTTATCTTACCTAACATTACCTTACCTTACCTTACCTTACCTTACCTAACTTTACCTAACCTTACCTTACCTTACCTAACATTACCTTACCTTACCTTACCTTAGCATTAAACAAGACATATAAACGAGATCAAACATAATTAAATAAGACATATAGATGACATAATTAAATCTATCCAGACATAATGAAAAATAACATTTAAGACATTGAGACGAGATCAATGAGTCTATCCTTACCTAACGTAAAACACCATTAAACAAGACATATAAACCAGAATAAATAGTATTAAACCAGACATATAAACAAGATAATTAAGTCTCCCTTAGTCCTTACCGAGTGTGAAATATCCGTTGACGATAGGTCCTTCGATCCTAGCCAACACGATATGCAGGCCGGTTCGTTTACTCCTGTACTTAGCCACCGGGACAGTACCACTCGCTTGGTACTCGCAGATGAACTCGTAATGCTGTGATAGCGAGTCCATACTGCTGTTATATGGTTGATTGGGAGCCGCCATCACTGCTGTTAGGGGAAGGGGAGAGGATGGTGGGATGGGAAGGGAGACTGTGGTGTTTGGGTTTGTGGTTGGGGTGGTTTGGGTGGTTTGGGGGGGGCTGTTTGGTGTGTGTGTGTGTGTGTGTTTTGAGTGTGTGTTCTTTGGTGTGTTTGCGTGTGTTTTTGATATATATAAATTTTTTTGTGCGTGTGTGTGTGTGAATACTCTTTACTAATTTGTCTGTTATAATAGGAGACTGTAGGCAGGTTAGAATTATAAAAAAAAAAAAATATTATAAATGAATAAATAGTGAATTACCAGAGACCTTATGTGTGTGTGTGTGAGGGAAGAGAGGAATGGTGAGTGACAGTGAGTGAAAAGAGAGAGATAGAGAGAGAGATCCCTGTCCCTCCCTCCCTCCCTCTCTCTCTCTCTCTCTCTCTCTCTCTCTCTCTCTCACCATGAGTCTGCAAATATTCCTTTTTTCAAGCCTAATTCCATATGATTATTCGTGTTATTTCTCTCCTTTCCTGTTTTTCAGTGTGTATACAATGTGTGGTATATACGTGGTGGGGAAAAATTATATATATGTATGTCAGATAGCAGGTGTGTGTGTGTGTGTGTGTGTGTGTGTGTGTGTGTGTGTCAACGAGTGTAGAAGTGTATGTATGTGTGTACGTTTTAATATCTTCTTTGTAGAGGTGTTTTTATCATTATTTATGTTTATGAAGGAAGGACTCTCTCTCTCTCTCTCTCTCTCTCTCTCTCTCTCTCTCTCTCTCTCTCTCTCTCTCTCTCTCTCTCTCTCTCTCTCTCTCTCTCTCTCTCTCATATGCACTCAAACTAACCACCAAGGAACTTAAGAAATCAAGTTACGAAATCGACCTTCCTAACTTGGTGAGATATATAAAAAAAAAAGAAAGAGTAAAGGAAAAGTAGCTACCCAAGGTCATCTGAAAGGCGAGATGCTACGACCACTGCAGTTTATTTTAGCATCTCGTATCAAGTTAAGTAAGGTTTATATTGCCTTGAAATGTTCGTGACCTGTGAATTGGGTCGTTAAGGCTATGAAAAGGGAGAGAACCGAAACTATTATTATTATTATTATTATTATTATTATTATTATTTGAACTTGAACTAGATGAATAGACTTAGGTTATTATATATTTTTTCACGTCCTTTGAAAATGAATTATGTTGAATTAATATGATAATTGATGACTAACAGAAACGAGGGAATTTTGAGGGTCAACTTATATTATTTAACTCTAGAAAACTGAAAACTAAACGTAAATTAATATCATTGAACTCTTACGTCCTTGGGAGAAAAAAAAAAGAAAAATTATATATATCAACAGTAACGTAAAATAAAACTATAAATAACAGAGAAATAAACAAGACATAATAACAACATAAATAAATAAAAAATAAACTATACGTTACTTAAAGAAGAAAATGTATCATAATCATCACTATCACAACTACAACTATCATTAAACAGCAAAACAACAACAACACTAATACCATACCAGTAGCAGCAACCGTTAGTAGTAGAGCGAGGTCAAAGGTCATCTTGGTATAGTGTTGTGTGGTTGGGGGTGTATGGAAGGTCAACTTTGAGGTGATACACGCTGTCTCTCACCTCCTCCTCCTCCCCTTCCCATGAGTTGTGTGTGTGGCGCGCAACTCCTACGATATATGGAAGGGAAGGATGTTAGTGGTGGGGTCAAACAGAATTTATTTATTTATTTTTATTATTTATTATTTTTAACGTATTTTTGTTTTTCCTTAATGTAAAAAAAATATTAATTAAACAAAGAGAAATGTAAAGGAGTAAGAATAGGATTAGGAATTGAGTAGGATTGGGAGTAAGATTAGGGATTAGGAATGGGAGTAGGAGTGGGAATAGGATTAGGAGTGAAAATAGGAAGGATATTATTCACGAGATATACGAGTGGAAATAGGAGTGAAAATTATTTAAAAAAAAAATGAAGGAGGTTTAAAAAAGGTCATTAATGTTGTTTTTTAATTGAAAGGTCAATATTGGTTTGGTTTGGTTTTTATTTTCTACTTATTTATGTATTTTATTATTAATTTTTGTTAAGGATCATCATCATCATCATCATCATCATCATCATCATCATCGTCATCATCAGCAGGATAGAGGCACCTTGAAGCTAAACTTAACCTGCTAAGGACAATCCAAGTGGCTCCTCTTAGAGAGAGAGAGAGAGAGAGAGAGAGAGAGAGAGAGAGAGAGAGAGAGAGAGAGGAGAGAGAGAGAGAGAGAGAGAGAGAGAGGATGACGTATATGTTTTTGTGGAAGATAAATTAAATTCAAGAATAAATTAAGTTAGAAAAATATGATGAAAATAATGAAAAAATAATAATAAATAATAATAATAATGATAATTCAACGTAGCATTTCCTTACCTTTTTTTTTTACTCAATTGAAAATGAAATAAGGAAGTTAAGATCAAAGGAAGAAGAAAACAAGAAATAGGAGGAAGAGTAGGAAGAGGAGGCGAAGAGGAAAAGGAGGAGGAGGAGGAGAAGGAGGAGACGAAGGAGGAAGTGATTCAGTTTGCATATTGCGCATTCCTGGTCGTATTTCAATTGTTTATTTTACCTGCGCGTATATGGTATGAATTTGACCTTAGAATGCGCAAAGGAGAGGTCACAAAAACCCTTGATGTGACCTGTTTAGAGAGAGAGAGAGAGAGAGAGAGAGAGAGAGAGAGAGAGAGAGAGAGAGAGAGAGAGAGAGAGAGAGAGAGAGAGAGAGAGAGAGAGAGAGATCCTTCACATGCTTTCCTATCCTATCCCTTCCCTTCCCTTCCCTTGCCTTCCCTATCCTTCCCTTGCCTTCCCTTCCCTTCCCTTCCCTTCCCTTCCCTTCCCTTCCCTTCCCTTCCCTTCCCTTCCCTTCCCTTCCCTTCCCTTGGCGACTTGTGAAAATCTTGAAATAATATAAGTAAATAAAAAAAAAAGTTAATATCTAAAAATTAACGTAAATTGAAAAAAAAAAAAAAAAAAAAAACATATAAACGAAAACAAATTGAAAATCTAGAAAATTATGAAAAAAAAAAAAAATCAACGTAAATACAAAAAAAAAAATCTAATAATAATTTAGATTAAAAAAAAAAATTCACGATATATTGTTAAGTATTTCAGTATTATGATGAAAATTATTTCTTCATTATTATTAATATTTCACAACGGAGCCACTTATAAAATTAACGTGAAATGCATACTTGAGAGAGAGAGAGAGAGAGAGAGAGAGAGAGAGAGAGAGAGAGAGAGAGAGAGAGAGAGAGAGAGAGAGAGAGAGAGAGAGAGAGAGAGAGAGAGAGAGAGAGAGTCCTGTCTTTAAGTGTGAAATGAAGCAAGTATAACGGGAAATACCAAACAGAGAGAGAGAGAGAGAGAGAGAGAGAGAGAGAGAGAGAGAGAGAGAGAGAGAGAGAGAGAGAGGATGACGTATATGTTTTTGTGGAAGATAAATTAAATTCAAGAATAAATTAAGTTAGAAAAATATGATGAAAATAATGAAAAAATAATAATAAATAATAATAATAATGATAATTCAACGTAGCATTTCCTTACCTTTTTTTTTTACTCAATTGAAAATGAAATAAGGAAGTTAAGATCAAAGGAAGAAGAAAACAAGAAATAGGAGGAAGAGTAGGAAGAGGAGGCGAAGGAGGAAAAGGAGGAGGAGGAGGAGAAGGAGGAGACGAAGGAGGAAGTGATTCAGTTTGCATATTGCGCATTCCTGGTCGTATTTCAATTGTTTATTTTACCTGCGCGTATATGGTATGAATTTGACCTTAGAATGCGCAAAGGAGAGGTCACAAAAACCCTTGATGTGACCTGTTTAGAGAGAGAGAGAGAGAGAGAGAGAGAGAGAGAGAGAGAGAGAGAGAGAGAGAGAGAGAGAGAGAGAGAGAGAGAGAGAGAAGAGAGAGAGAGAGATCCTTCACATGCTTTCCTATCCTATCCCTTCCCTTCCCTTCCCTTGCCTTCCCTATCCTTCCCTTGCCTTCCCTTCCCTTCCCTTCCCTTCCCTTCCCTTCCCTTCCCTTCCCTTCCCTTCCCTTCCCTTCCCTTCCCTTCCCTTCCCTTGGCGACTTGTGAAAATCTTGAAATAATATAAGTAAATAAAAAAAAAAGTTAATATCTAAAAATTAACGTAAATTGAAAAAAAAAAAAAAAAAAAAAAACATATAAACGAAAACAAATTGAAAATCTAGAAAATTATGAAAAAAAAAAAAAAATCAACGTAAATACAAAAAAAAAAATCTAATAATAATTTAGATTAAAAAAAAAATTCACGATATATTGTTAAGTATTTCAGTATTATGATGAAAATTATTTCTTCATTATTATTAATATTTCACAACGGAGCCACTTATAAAATTAACGTGAAATGCATACTTGAGAGAGAGAGAGAGAGAGAGAGAGAGAGAGAGAGAGAGAGAGAGAGAGAGAGAGAGAGAGAGAGAGAGAGAGAGAGAGAGAGAGAGAGAGAGAGAGTCCTGTCTTTAAGTGTGAAATGAAGCAAGTATAACGGGAAATACCAAACAGAGAGAGAGAGAGAGAGAGAGAGAGAAGAGAGAGAGAGAGAGAGAGAGAGAGAGAGAGAGAGAGAGAGAGAGAGAGAGAGAGAGAGAGAGAGAGAGAGAGAGAGACTTATACAATCTTCCCATTATTTGTTTTGATGAAAGGAATGATGTTGTTTTAGTCAAATTTCAATATATTTTTGACTTTTTGACATTTTATTATTTTTATTATTATTATTATTATTATTATTGTTTATTTGCTTTAATTTTGTTTGGGTGAAGGAAAATTAATTGTTTATCTCTCTCTCTCTCTCTCTCTCTCTCTCTCTCTCTCTCTCTCTCTCTCTCTCTCTCTCTCTCTCTCTCTCTCTCTACACATACTCACTGTTCCATCTTACAT
>JAXIVD010005239.1:25000-30361 GCA_036785275.1 Cancer borealis | reverse complement strand
ACACACACACACACACTGCTTGGTAGCTAAAAGTGCAGTTTCACTGATGACCAGGCACTTACAGGCACTTACTGTCCTTGAGCAACAGGATCTGGTGTGAGGTGTGTGAAAGGTCACAACCTTACCCATAGATCGGACTATAATGAGCTGCAAGCTCTCTCCGTGAGGATAATGGTTGGCGGTTACGAGTGCAGCGCGTGATCCTCAAGACCCTGCTGAATGACACAACACCGCTCTTGTGGTCGGTCCAGTTGAACTACTCCCGCCCATCACCTGACAATAAGGCATGGGTTGGACCCCCGTTTAGATCACCAAGAATTTTTCACTGACAGGGAGTGGTAACTGCCCCCCTTGAGCAAGGAGATGGGTGTGTGTGGTGTGTGAGAGGTCTCAGCTTTATCCATAGATCTGTCTCTTTGAGCTGACCTCTTTCTGGGAAGGTGATGGCTGAAGATCACGAATCCAGGGCGTGATCATCCAGACCATGATTAATTATACACACACACACACACACACACACACACACACACACACACACACACACACACACACACACACACACACACACACACACACACACACACACACACACACACACACACACACACACACACACACACACACACACACACACTCACATTCATTTGAACTCCTGTTACTTTTGCGTCATCGCTTCCCCTTCCTTCCTGTCTTGCCTCATGTGGTTGTTAAGCGATAGTATTTTGTCATAAGACTATTACTTTGTTTTCCCGCACAACCCACTGCTTGTATTTTGCTGTTCCCTTTAAATGGCCTTCGCGGTCTTTTTTTGAAGTAATGTGTGATATAAAATCAGGCAAATGCACTGTGCAGGGTCTAAAATGTTAGAATATAGAAGTACATCATAAGGAGATGCGTACAACATTCGTTTCATTATACGCCAGATCTGTCTTGTTTTGAAATATTAATAACAGTCACATAAGCCATTCTTCTTAGATTTCAATTACTCCCTTATCAACATACAGTATCATCATCATCATATCATTATCACCATTAGTATCATTATTACTTTGATTATTATCATTGTTATAATTGTTATTACTATTACAATTATCATTATCATTGTTGTTATTATTATTACAATTGTTATTGTTATTGTTATCCATTATCATTATCATTATCATTATCATTATCATTGTCATTATCACTATTAATATTATCAGTATTGTTAATGTTATTATTATTAGCTATCACTATTATTATTATTATTAGTAGTAGTAGTATCATTATTATTATTATTATTATTATTATTATTATTATTATTATTATTATTATTATTATTATTATTATTATTATTATTATAATCATTACTATCATAATTATTACCATTATCATTAACATTATCATTATTATTATTTTTTGTTTATTGTTAGTCGTTGTTGTTGCTGTTGTTGTCATCATCATCATTATCATTATTATAAAATTTAACATTTCTGGAGGGTACACGTGCACAGGTGTTCCACTCATAAATCCATAAATAGTAAGCTAGTACTACATGCTCGTTTCGCTTTTGCTGCGCACTGCATCTATTTCCTTCCGCATAATTAGGATATAATTACGTGCCTCTAACTTGATAGCTACTCAATATATCTTACCCTCGGAATACCACATATATGCAGTAGTTAAGCCTTTGGCGCTATCAACTTCCAGTTTATCCAAATACGTGGACTTTCAAATGGCTTTCAACATATTGGCGACGATCGGAGAACGTAACCAGGATCACTCCTTTCTGTCTCGATATCACTCAGTTCTTAGATAAGGTTTGTGCATAATGATAGTGCTCTTTATGATATGATGATGATATTCACTCAATAACACAAGTACATAAAGGAAATTCTAGGAGTGTCTATCAAATTAGCCATAACACATGTTTTTATTATCATTGCTATCTTTTTATCAATTACGGAAGAAATGTTCATATCAGAGTGCAATAACTAAGTATGAGGACTCAACCGGTTTCTATCTAGGTAACGACTGCCTAAATTGTTAATTTTCCTCCTGTAATGTTAACACTTCATGTATTATATGTGACATTAGCAGCGAACGATCATACTAAAACAATTTCCTTCTCGTAGGCTCTCTAGGTATATTGAAGCACAGTGTATTGTAAAGTTGCTGTTATATATTCGACACACTTTTCTAATCCTAATGCTCTTAAAATTTGATTGATTTAACTCGGTTTGTTTTCGTGTTGACCAGTATAAACAGGTGGCTCTCAGACGGTTAGCTTTTCGTATCCTGAAACTTACATTCTTTACATTTCTGCATGAGATCATACAAAATGTTTAATGAAATTTGCCTAAAACACTTTCATCAAAAGGAAATATTAAAATTTTACCATATCTAACTCTCCTCGTAACTTCTGGCACTTAACCAAATCATTCTCCAACGATTTTTTAAATTCATCTTTCCGTCCATTAGTTCATCATTTCATTCACTGGCCTCTCTTTTATTTCTGAATATGAGCTCATCACCTAGACACTTGTTAAGAATTCAACATTGGATGACTCTGGGCTTATCCCTCCCTCACCGTCACTCTCAAGCCTCATATAAAAATTCTTCGCAGTAATATTTTCTATGCTCATTCTGGCCCTGATCCTCTGAAGGCTTATGGTCTTCATTGATTTCCTTCTACAGTTCTCAGTAACTGTGCTTCCATATTCGCACCATGCCTGGTCAAACATTTTCCTCTCTGTCTATTTACTTCTATCTTTCCTTCCTCCTGGAAGAGTGCCTACATTCAATATATTCCTAAGGGTAACTAATCCTTCAAACTATCGTTATATAGCTTTGATTTCTTGACTTTCTGAAACTTTTGAATCAATTATAAACAGGAAGCTTCATAAGCATCTATCCAGTCACACTTTTCTATCGGATCGTCAGTATGGATTCCATAAAGGCCCCCACACACTATCATGCATGCATGCACAATCATGCATGATTCACAAACACGTCAATCACTGGCTTTGGCCACACACTGTCACTCATGAGTGCACATGCATCAGTTGGCGCGCGTCACTTAGCCGGTCAAGATGAGTAGGGAAGCTGCTTGCGTTGCCATTAGATTAGCTTTATATAGATTCAACCTACCTCTGATAAATTTACTGGTTTCTAATTTGATCTCAAACTTATAATCTAAAATATCATACAGAAAATAGTCTGTTATGGCTACCAACCCTATACCTAAGCGCGGGTTTATTTTATTTATTCCATTTTTTCGCCATATACAAACACCACTCACTTTATATATATATATATATATATATATATATATATATATATATATATATATATATATATAAATATTTACTCTATGAATAGATTAACACAACATATTAGCAGCCATTATGTAGTTATTAACATTATCTGAAAATGGGTCAAGCAGGTGTACCAACCCAATGTTTTCAAAATTACTCACTATTAAAATCAAGTTAATTATTCAATAGATAACTAATGACACTGTTTTGTTATTATATATGAATAAAATAATGACTAAAGAATCCATGAGTGATGGTTAAATAGCGTTATCTTGCTAAATAAAGTGATATTGTTGAGGTTTATCATAATTACATGTAATTATTTAGATTTCCATTATATCTCTTAATTATATTATATATTTAGTCATTCTTAATCTTCCTTGTAACCGTAGCACGGGTTGCATTGGGGTCTATCTCCTTTAGTCTTTCTACTAATATATTGTATTGTTCTCCTTTCAAGTTTCTATTTTTATATTCCTCACTTTTAATTTTCCACAATGCTGGGAAACTTCTATAAAGTTCAAAAAATTCGCGCCAAAATGCTTGCGTTTCCTGAGTGCTCGCCATAGCTGGTGGTGGAAGACTGACGGTTTGCTCAATCATCGCCACACACTGTCATTCAAGCATGTGCAACCGTCATGATTGACGGTTAAAAATTAAACAGTGTCGGACCTTCATCATGCATCTTAAATCGCATGCGCATGCCTTCAGTCATCACCACACACTGTGGTTATGCATGCGCAAACACCATGATTGCGCATGCATGCATGATAGTGTGTGGGGGCCTTAACTGGCGATCTTCTGGCTTCCCTCGTTCATCCTTTATCATCCGATCTTAGGGTTTTGGGTAAAACCTTTGTTGTTGCCATAGGCTCATCAAAAGCTTATGATGGAGTCTAACATAAATTTTTAATTTCCAAATTTCCCCATTATTGTTTTTATCTATCTCTATGTACCTCAAGTTTTCATTCTGATCGTTCAATTGCAATAATGTTAGACGGCCATTGTTCTTAAAAAAGTGATTTCTCACAAGGCTCTGTTGTATCACCAACTTTCCTTCTTTTATTCATAGATGATCTTCTAAAACAAACATTATGTTATATCCATTCTTATGGTGATGGCTCCAAACTGCATTTCTCAACGTCATTTATTAGACGCATAACTCATTAAGAATACATAAAATAATTCACGAAAAGACGCCGCAAAGCGCATAACTTTCACTCTTTTCTGAATGAGGTAAGGCAAACTTCGTTATGTTTAATGCTTCAATTTCTTCATCCATCTACTCGACATACCTTCCAGACGACTGCCTCCTCTTCTTTAATGACACTCGGTCGTCACTCTCTTCTTTATTAAACATTTATCTCAACTGGAAATTTTACTTTTCTTCTCTAGCTAAAACAGCTTCCATTAAGTTAGATGTTTTGTGTTGTCTCTACCAATTTCCTTCCTCTTCCCGGATCCTAACTCTATACAGGGGCCTTGTCCGCTTGTGTATAAAGGAAGGGAACCCTCTACTAACACAACTTTATGAAACGGGATGGAGTCTAATTTCGTCTCATTAACTTTCCCCTTTTGACTGACACTTCGCTGCAATATTGCATCTTGTGCTGCCTCCTACAGTTATTTCCATAGTTACTGCTCTTCTGAGCTTGCTAATTACATGCCCTTCCCCAACCGCGACCACGTTACAGAAGACTTTCTATTTACTCTGATCCTTTCCCTGTCCACCTCACAAAATACAAAAATTAAGCGGTATTTTCATACCTCCAGCCCTTTCATTAGTAAACTCTGGAACTTTCTGCCTAATTATATTTTTCTGCCCTCATACAACTTGAAGTCACTCAGCTAGTCAAAGGTTTGGTTAAAAGATGGTGAATATTTTTAGTGCAGAATAAAAAGGTTTCTTCCTCTTCACACGAGGCAGCAGCCGTTGCGAGAAAGTTAAGGCGAATCATCTAACCATCAATATCACCGTTGAAGTGGAAAAGGAAAGAGTAAAGGAACGAGTGTCATTTGTGGCTTCACACAAAAGGAGAGAGCAGAGTGAGGCTTTTATAAGTGG
>JAXIVD010005239.1:0-20000 GCA_036785275.1 Cancer borealis | reverse complement strand
TATGAATAACCAGAAAGTCCCTACGATTGCTTGCCAAACACACCAGCCTACCATGCCACCTTTGTCTCTTTTCTTGCACATCTATCATTAAAATAACAAGCGTCTCCAGTGGTGCAGCTTAGTGTGCTTAACCACCTGTATGCTGTTAGCTTGGACCCTCAGATGCAGCTCAGTGCCAGCCAACTTTCTATGCTTCATTTATATCTTAGATACATTATCATAGATGCAAAATAAAAATGCAAATTGTTACTCATAGGAGCCAGGAAGGTTGATTTTAAAAGCCTTTGTGGTTGCACCTATAAGGTGAAATATAGTAGTAAATCCCATATAATTTATTCACTCCATAGGGGACAAAACATTTGATCATTGTATACAGAAAAAAATCCCCTTGTGATGCTCCCAACCCATCTTAGGAACCTGCGGGTACTGTTCTCAGGCATAGTGATATGCAGAGTCGAAAGTGACACGCAAATGAAAGGCTCTTTTCTAAGTATTTTCTTATTACTTGATCATATTGTCTGTTTGGCCAGGAATGACAATACAGAACAATGTAGTGTTTTACAGAATAATTCGGTGCAGTTATATATTGTCACATGAGCTTCAGTAAGTCCTTGGCTTACCATGGTGCTGCTCTCTCACTCACGGTCAAAAGTTAACTGATGAGAAGCAGGCTGCACATGTAGAACGTATCCTTCCTATGTGACTCATTAGGGTCTCTTGTGACCTACTACAATGAAAACTTGATCCCTGATCAATCCGTTTCTCAAATTAAAAAAATTTGCAGAATTATTTATTTCTAGACCATAAAAGTATTATGAGTGTGGAGCTTAGGTGGTTCGGGTGTTAAGTTTGTGTGTGTGTGTGTGTTCTAGGTGTAGGTGAGGTGGTAGAATAGCTGTGTGGGCTTGTCAGTCAAGGCAGAACCCTCAAAGCTATTGCATTACCTACATCCCCACCTCCCGCTATAGGAAGCTGTACCTGTGCCCAGTACAGTGTTTTCATGAGCCAGGCATCTCAAGCGACAAGGGGAGTGGCCCGCTTACACACATACACCAAACCCACTTGCACACTGCTGGGTGGGTTTGTTACACCCATCCCCCGACTGCAGCTGCAGATTCCCTTGAGAAGGCTGAAGGCATAACGATATGTTGCTGGCACTGCGCACGGCTCAGGACTTGACCATAAAAGTACATTGCTGGCACTGGAGGGTTTAATATCTAATATTTGCTTACAATGTTGATACATAAGTGATACTCGCCTTATGGCCCTCTAGTGAAGGTAATTAATTGATAAAGTTTAAGTGAAGTGACATTTTTCATCAGTATGGCAAATAACAAAATGGATGTAAGTTTTCCAATATCTTATGAATGGAAGCCAATGTTATGGGACAAGCCTAGATGATTACAAGAGTTTCAATTTTACCACTTTTACTTAGAGAGAAAAATGCTATGATTTGTACCATTATTTATGAATACTCAGTGCCAAGGAGAACAATTTTGTTGAGTTAACCTTTCATTGCTTAATGCACACTGTTGAAGCACACGTGTTTAAGCACAGACCTGTTGTCTTTATGGTTCCCTGCAATGAAGACTTCAATGCCATAAGCAGGTATCAAGTTTTACCTAAGAATACAATATCAGCTCAAGAATGGTCAAGGTTGAAACATGCTTTCGCATATAATAAAACGGGTACAATTCCATTTTTGCTCAGTTGGATAATGCCTCCAAACCAGACAAGCTTGTTGCACCTGAGGTGGGTTGATCAATATGTTCCTGATACTTGTTTATCAATATGTTTATTAGGGTATTATAAAGATTTTCTTTTGTACATTCCATCAGGATCATTGACTGAGTTGCATCCTGAGCTCAAGTGTTGTATTAGGCCGGGCACTGTGGCTCCGACCATGTGCCTGCTGAGGTCCTGGTCCTGGCTCTGCTTGGAAATATTGGAAATATTTCACTGTGATGTGCTCTTTGGTTGCTTCAGTGCATCACCAGTGACACAAGAAATAGTTTGTCACCAACGCATGTCAATATGTTATTGTTCATGAGTTCAGTCGAGCTCAGTGCCTGGTTTAGTTTGTGAATTTGTTTGTTAGCAAACGGTGGGCTGAAGAAGGATGATTGGTAGTGTGCTATGGGAAGGATGGAGACCAAAATAGAGATTTGAATTAAATTATTATTTTCCTTTCTTATTGGTTAAAGAAATGGATGATGCCATCAAAACCCCTTAATTTTGGTGGGTTGACGCTGCATGGATTAGGAAAAGCGGACATGAAAAATTCAAGTACTGGTATTTGAAAAAGAAAACTATTCATGCTGGTATCTTAACTGATAATGGTGTGAAGACGTACCAGTATTATAACTGTAACACACATCCCTACTTTGAGATCCCTCACTCAGTCCCTTATTATCACCTTTTACAATCTGCTGGGAATACAGTGGTAGTATTCTTGCAGCCTATCATAAGGCTAAATATTTTTCATATATGATATGATATAAGCCATGAACACAGTGCATGACACGCATATGCACTTTCTGTTGGTTGCTTGGATGAATAGGTTTCTGGTACATATAGCATCATGGATGGCTAAGCAATCAATGGCAAGCGTCTATGTATGTTGTGTAAAGTGGTGCACCATATCATTAATTTGTTAATCTTTAATTAACACACCTTTGGCATTGCTGCTACTGACATTTGCTTATCGCAGGCTGTTATGGATCAAAGGATTGTGGACCTGTTTGTAACCAACATGTTGCCACTCCACGTTGTAGATTCTGACACATTTGAGAAGCTGATCAAGATGCTCAACTCGAGCAAGGTGGTTCTAAAGCAAATAACTGTTTATATATATATATATATATATATATATATATATATATATATATATATATATATATATATATATATATATATATATAATAATGAATATTAACATTTACGGCTTAATGGTAACTTCCATTATATTTGAATTTACTGATTAATGGTTATGAAAGCTAACTTTGGTTAATGGTTAACAAAGTTAACCTTTTTCATAGCTTGCACTATTTGGTCATGCACTATTCAGCACCCTTCTGTATGTAGTTCATTTAACTATATAGATGCTATTTAGCCCTGTGATGGGGCTGCAAGAATACTACTACCATATTCCCTGTACATTATAAAAGTCAAGAAAAAGGACAGAGTGAGAGGTCTGGGAAACCCTTCCTCTGTATTCTTTCCTATGAAAAGACAGGGCACAAGGAGAGGGAGAGTAAAGTCTCCCTGAACCCTAATTGCCTTGTCTTGGTTACCCCCTTTTATTGGGGATGTAAGCCAGGTACATAGATCGATAGATCTATATACTATTTTCAATCTCACTTCGCCGCAATGTTGCATTTCTAGTAATTTTCTACTAATATTCCATTATTTCTGCGCGACTGAATTTGTTCAATACACATCTTCCCATCTCCCGTATGAATTAATTCCACAGGACCCAAATCTCCATTTAGTCCACCTTACTAATGCAACTTTCACTGGCAATTCCTGAAACTTATTGCTTGCTTGTTCTTGCAGTACACTTGATCCTGTACTATTGCGAGACTTGCTGTTGCATTTCACTGGTATTGCAGTAACCTTAAGAATTGCCAAAATCGTGGTCCAAAAATCCCTGACTGGATAACCTAATCATGTTTATTATGATCCCAAAGTCACTGTGTGGTTGAGGGCTCCAGGTTTGGATCAGGTGGTGATTGGGGGATAATCCTTGTCATTGAACCCTGCCTTGCATTTTTTCTTTTATGATTTCTTGTTATCTTGTTTCTTTTTGTCTTTTCTCTTATTATGCAGATCTTGGAGATATATTCCTTTGTTGTTTCTGATTTTTCTTCTAGGTACGTTGTACATTGTTGCATTCAAACAATGTAAATAAGGATATGTGGTCAACACTTCCCCTACGCATGGGCCACATCACTGGCTGGTCAGTATGCAACTAGACCAAGGTGTACAAACACGTGAGCGATATGAAAATGAAGGAGTTACTGTATATCTCGGCAGATAAGTCGATCTCCAAATTTCAACCTGAGTTTCATTGTTTTAGCTTATATAAGATGACCCCCCAACTACTAAACCATCTGTGGGGAAGTTTAGCTGAATACTTAATCAAAAATATTCAGTATTCATGGATTAAGAGGTAACTAACCAAATCCAAGCCTTGGTAACAGTTAAATTTAGTGTTATCTACCTTTCTATTTGCATTTCTTGTTGAAGATTTACACTGTAGTGGAGAGTACACAGTGCCATCAAATGTTACATTTGCACCACAATTGTATTGCTACTTAAGTGTTTTTTTGTGGTCTTAATTTTGTAAAATTTGAATCATCTAATCAAAATTAACATCTCAGTGCAATGCGTGGTTTGCTTTTTACCTTTGTTTTTGCCGCTTGTCGCTGGTGAGCAATAAACAGCTAAGATGGAGATATACCATTACAATGAATTACCTGTAAATCGTTTTAATTGTCAGTATGTTATCAATGAGGCATATAATAAGGTAAATACAATATGTAGGCTATCGTACGTAGTTTAACCAATGTTGATGACTGATTTGTTTATATACCGTACGTTTTGACTGAGCTGGTGGGTGTCGCCATTAGGTTTTAAAACCCCTATTTTTGTACAGGATCTATAAGACGACCCCTGATTTTGGGTATGTTTTTTGATGATTCAAGTGTCTTCTTATCCGCCGAGATATACCTAAAGTTGAATGCATTTACAAGATCATTAATTGTCATATAGATGATGTTTATGGTGATTATGATGCTACAAAACTCTGGAGCCTTTTGCCATTTTGTTTGTTCACTATGATCAGCTATGATCTGGCATGACAAAGTGTTGATGAGGTGCTCAAGTTTTCACAAGATTGGTAGTTGTTGTGGAGGTGATGTTAAGAGTTGATTTTACAAGCTAGAAAACTAGTTCAGAATATTAAATCTGAAACCGAACAATTGCACCATTGTGTTGATTTAGTTTGTAGGCTCTCCTCAGTCATATCAGTTAGAAGACTGTACATGGCAGAGAGGTGTATATTATGTCCCTTGATTGTAATAGAGAGACATAAATCATGTTTTTGAAGTCATGGAGTGATCCTACCCAATTATCTTTTTGTATTATTGATGCAAAAATGGTTACCTTTATAATGCAAACACCCTAATAGTGCCATATGGCCTTTGTTGTCTGGCACATTTCCCCCCCCACATTACAATTACAATTATAATGCAAATTAGAATTAGTAATGATATCGCATTTTTTATTTTGGTGCAATAACGGCACCAATTAGCCACAATTGCAGAGGATGCTTAAACACTGAATTGCCCTGGGAACTGTTGTATGCCAATGATTTAGTATTGGAGAAAGGATATTGAATGCATGGGGTCAAGGATATATGATGAGTAATGCAAACATTGAGCCAATATCATGTTGTGGTGTTTGACTAAGTGCAGTATGCAAGAGGGATGTGTATGGTGGTTGGACGTGCAAAATGTGTGGTGGTATAATGAGCATCTGAGTAATATATCAATTTGCTTGTGTGCAATATGAGCTAAATGATAGTCGGATGAAAAGCTGATAATGGGAATAAGTACCTACTATCCACTGTGGGGTGATGTCATTGATGCAGAAGATAGAGTAGAAGCTCATTCTATAATAAAGAGTTAGCACTTGACTCCCCTTCTAAGACATGAAAGGTAAATTGTACACTTCATGTGTGAGAAGTGTTGTGCAGTTTATGGTAGTGAACTTGACTTTCAAAAGATCATGATAAGGTTGATGTTCAGTGTTAGTGTGAGAAACATCTCAGTGTAAAGAGTTGGGGAGCAGACATCAGATTGAGAGCATCATTGAAATAATGAGAACTGGCAAATTTAATTAATTTAGCTATGTGGAGAGAAGGAAAGAGTGACAAGTGTCTTAAACTTTTGAAATAAAGGGTAGAATGCCAGAAGGTAGACCAAAGTTGATATAATATTTGATCATAAAGAAAGGAATTGAAAACTAAGGCCTTGACAAACAAGTTGCCGTAACTGTGAAGGTTTGGCAAGTTGCCAAGGTAATAAAGGCTTAGCCATATAAACTGGGAACATGTTTTTCTAAATGATAACATCATCATTCCTAGCTCTGAAATTCCATGGTGTTCCAGAATCTGATAAAAGTAATATCGACTCCTTATTAATACAAAGCAAAGGGTTTGCATAATCAAGGTATAATATATTATCCAACTAGTCATTGTTATGTAACCAGTATGACGAGCTCACCAATTGATATTGAGTTAGACTGTATCTTTGTGTGATTGATAATTTCCGTTCTCTCAGAGAAAACAACAATGTTGAATGACCAAGTATGCTTAGACTAGATTTACAACTAAAGTTTGTAAAACAAGCTCAAAATCAGTTTACAACTTTGCCTGTAATTTTTAAGCACAAATTCACTTACTAAATGGAAATCTAGTGGACTCCATTAGTGTAAGTGAGTTACTTTTATAAATCTTAGATTTGTTGACAGAAAAAAATGGAGTTTCGTATATAAGTATTTATTCTCACAGTAATAGAGGTAATTACAGCAACAAAAAATGTATTATGTATGGCTCTCAGAGGAAAGACTGAGTCATTTGATGATATTCTATATATATATATATATAATATATATATATATATATATATATATATATATATATATATATATATATATATATATATATATATATATATATGTATATATACACACACACACACACACACACACACACACACACACACACACACACACAAATGAATTTTCAGTAAAGATTCATAAGACGATCCATTCGATATCTCCTTACCTTTATAATGCACTGTAAATTCAAAATCAGATACATGTTCAGATCACCTCAAACAGTTATGCCGCTGAATTACAAAAAAAAAAGTTTATTTTGGGTGGGGAGGTTAGTTTTGGTTAGGCTTTTTTAACTGCATCTCTGGGAAGGTTAGGCTAACAAAGCTTTTTTTATCCGCTAAGTTTTACATCTTCAGAATGGCGTGTGTCTACGAAATAAAATGGAGTCTGCACCTCACACAACACCCTACTTTTAGTCATAGAAAACATTTGGTAGCTTCTAAATTATCATAACATAACATAATCTAACCAAACCTAACGTAACCTAAAAAAAAAAAATTCTGTAATTCAGCGGCATAACTGTTTGAGGTGATCTGAACAAGTATCTGAGGTTGAATTTGCAGTGCATTATGAAGGTAAGGAGATATCAAATGGGCCGTCTTACAAATCTTTACTGAATATTCATCTTATATATATATATATATATATATATATATATATATATATATATATATATATATATATATATACACACATATATATATAATATATATATATATATATATATATATATATATATATATATATACACATATATATATATATATATATATATATATATATATATATATATATATATATATATATATATATATATATATATACATACCGTATTTGACAGCATATAAGACGCACCCCCAATTTAGCAGGGCATATTCAGGGGAAATTTTTTTTTAGTGTATTAGTATATTTCAGCATAGTTCTTTTATGGCAAGCTATCATTACATTACAAAAAATTGCAATACAAGCCAAAGTACCTTATGTATAGCAGAAAATATTACAAAAACCACATCTAGCATAGAACATTACTGTGTACAAAAAAGCAAGCAGTATAGCTGAATATATGCAAGAAGTAACAATTAATGTCAATAAATATCTTTCAATAACCCTTTTGACTAACTTGTGGAAACTCATATATACAGTAAACTTCATAATAAAGACTCAAATTACAGTACTACTATTGAACATAGTAAGAAAATGGAAAAAACTTTAATCATCATCAAAGCCAGAATATTCATTATCACTACGACTGTTGGAATCACTGCTGCTATCATCAGTCTTCAAAATAAGGCATCATCTTCTGTGCCATCAAGGGCATTGCTAATGCCACACTTCTTAAATGACTTTACAATTATTTCTGTGGCATTTTCTGTGCAATGGTCCACATTGATAAACCCGGCCGTTCTATAAACCAGTAACACCAACCTTCTGTTCCCACAAAGTTCTGAATCCCTCATTCTTCTGCAGCTCTCCTAGCCTCATTCAATATAATTTTCGTAGAAACACGTCTCCCTAAACTCCTCTCATCCACTACCCACTTCTTTACATCATCCTCCAGTTCAGGCCACTGTGGACGTGGGCAACGAAGGTTATGTTTACTTTTGTTAGCGGTCTTAAGTTTGTCTTTGTGCTGTCGTCAGGCACGTACCATTTTCTCAGTAGGAGGAAGACCAAAAACTCTAGCCCTGTTCCCATGCTCCTTAGCATAATCCATTACCTTCAGCTTGTAGTTAATGGCGTAGCTGTGTCGTTTGTTCGTAGCCATGGTATTGAGGATGGGAGAGGTACCGCAAAGTTTTTATTTGATCGTAGACTCATTGTACCAAGAGGCACTAAGCTGGTATCCATTCATAATACACAAACTGATAACTTAGCTGTTTCCCACAAATGACAATAGATGGTGTTCAGCCACCAAACTCGCCCAGGTGTGTGTTTACTATTTGAACAGCTGGTATACCGTAAGTACCGTAATTCTTTACGATATTTCTTTTCAGTACGGATAGTAATAATATAAGATAATAATTCACAATAATAATGTTTCAGTAAGTACTGGTAATATTATTAATGGAGCCAGGCTACTGTAGGTAGAAATGACCATCTGGGGTAAAAATCAGCCTCCTGTAGTGACCATCGGAGGCCTTGCCTTCACATATAAGACGCTGGGGTCATTTTGGGAGTCATTTTTGGCGAAAAAAGTGCATCCTATATGCCGTCAAATATGGTATATATATAATATATATATATATATATATATATATATATATATATATATATATATATATATATATATATATATATATATATACATATATATATATATATATATATATATATATATATATATATATATATATATATATATACATATACATATGCATATATATATATATATATATATATATATATATATATATATATATATATATATATGCACACACTCATACCTCAATTTTACAGATTTCCCTTTAACAGATATTGGGAGCAACGGATAAAATATGCAGCAACCGTTTATTTACATCAGTGTAATTACAAGATCAAGACTAAATTCATTTGTAGCTTATTGTTTCATGGATTTTCCCCTCATTAGTGGTGCTGTCACTGTGTTTATGTGGTTTTGTATTCATCACATTCTATAACTATGTCGTCTGGAGCAAGAGTAGAGAGGAGGAAAAGGGTGAATTTCACAGTAGCACAAAAGCTTGAGTTGATCAGAAAGTTAGGGTGTGTTTCTTATATCCTTCTCTGGAGCTGCTGATAAGAAAGTCAGGCTTAAGTTTCCTTGCAAGCCTCCTGTGATATCAAGGTCAAAATCAAGTGTAAGGAATATGGCGGGAAAAAAAAATCTGATTCTATGGCAGCCCGTAAGCATATGAAAGTTGTTAGTCGGAAGTAGTTAGACAAAGCTGTTTATAAGTGGTATGTGCAGCAAAAGGCTTGTGGTAATAAAGTAACTTCCAGTACCATATGAAATGTGTGCCATGAACTCAATAGGCATCCAGATGCTCAGTGCTGTGCTAGTGATGGTTGGTTGTGGCGTTTTCATAATTCTTGTAATCTAATTGTTGATATTAGCCAGTACAGATTTACTGTTGGTAACTACAGACAATCAGCATTATCGGACCAATGCTGTCCTCCTTTTGTCTGTTAAAACTAGATATGAACGTGTGTGTATATATATACACAAATGAATATTAAACTTTATATGTGTGTGTATATATATAATATATATATATATATATATATATATATATATATATATATATATATATATATATATATATATATATATATTATTTATTTATATTGTAATTCAGTTAGCTTTCTGTGATGTGATTGCTTCATATTATTGTCTTGTTTCAGCCTGTTATGGTATAGTAACAGTACCAACAGGAGCCTGGTTTTGTCGCAAGTGTGAGAGTCAAGAACGTGCTGCAAGAGTTGTAAGTACCATTACTGTTTTCAAGCAAACTTTTTATATTGTAATAAGTTATAGTAGTAATGAATATTAGTAAGTAAGCTATAGTAATGCATACATCATTAGTGGCAATGTTCATTAGAAAAACATTCATTAACTGAATAATTCATTATATTATTGCTTTGATAAATTCCAAAATATATATGCTTTGGGTTATTAATCGAGAAATAGTTGTATGCATGCCGTAGCTAGAATTACATTAGAGATGGAAGTGTATTATTTACAATCTCAATTGTAATGTTACCGGGAAGGATTGTAGTGGTGGTCATGATGTATAATTAAGGTGTCCCATTATAGTGGTAACTTGACACTCCCATCCCCACCACAAAGATGAAGAAAACTCCCAAGTTCTTCAGCTTTTAACCTACTATAACTTATTGTTTGAGTTGGAGCAATTTTCTAAGTTTATTGTTTGCTAGTGAATTGTTTGTAGTGTGCATTTAGTGTCTTGTGATCAGTTTCAAGTTGTACGTTTGTGTAAAAGTTGTGAATATTTATGTGAAATTATATGATATTCATATGTGTAGTATCATGTGTTTGGTAGTTCATTGAGTTTAGAAATATATGAAATGTCTGCATTATATTGCAGCAATGTATATCCAGTATATTAATGAAAATGTTAAATTGCTTATGTAATTTGTTTTCTATTTGGTTAATTTAATATTCTTAATGATAGTGAGTAAGACCAGGGAAAGGTGAATAAGGTGTTAGCTAGTGAGTGGAATATTTCAGGTTAACTTGCATTAGGCTTACAATGTAGAGTTTTTCTATGGCATAAACTCTGCAAGACAGTACACGGGATGGACCATAAAAGCTGTACATAAAGAATACCAACTTTGTAAATCTGGTGTCGGGTCATGACGTGGATATTATTCATCATTGTTAATAGATTTATTCAAGTTAGTGAAATGTCACATTTTGGAGTTTGTTGCTGGTGGTCTGGCACCACATGCCATCATCTGGGTAGAAATAGTAGTAGTAGTATTAGCCCTTATTTCATTCCTATATAAAAAATTTGTGTTATTATTTTTCATGCTGCATATTTTTTATTATTATTATTATTTTATTTTTTTCCTGCCAGCCTTGGTTGGAGGGAGCGGTGGGTAGGGAGGAGACTTCATCTTTACTGTCATATGAGTCTCACTTCAGATTTGATAGTGTAGTTTCTATTTGTGGCTGTCACTGAACCCTGCTGTGAGAGTGACCCTCCCTTCTTCCCAAGATGCTCAGAGGCAAAGATGTGAAGGAATACATGTGTATGCATGTATGTAGACTCAGCTATCCTCCTGTAAGGAGGATATAAGCCAGGTGTAAGATGTAGAAAAAAAAGTTACCCCATTTCACAGAGATATAAGCCAGGTATATAGATAGATAATATGGGTAGGCGGTAGTCCAGTGGTTAGTATTCAGACATGTGAACCTAGAGTCCCGGATTTGAGTCCTGATATCTGCTGGCCACTTTTCTTTGGTATTACCGCCGAGTGGCCAAAGATTACCCAAATGCTGCCATTACACTGTCCTCAAAGAGATTTGCAATGTTATTTGCATTGAAGGCAGGGGCAGTGTGTAGCCTCTCAACATCAGAAAGAACGAAGAAAAACGAGACATCACTATAGAAAATCTAAAACCTGCGCTACTAAGGAGCGGAGGCTGTACATTTAAGGCCTCCAGTAAACATATTGGCACCAAGGGTTAGAAGGATATATAAAAAAAATATATATATAATTTTTATTTTTTTATAAATGAAATTTTGCATCAGATGAATCCACTACTGAAAGTCATGCAGCTATATTTTATCATAGATGACTTTATACAAAGTATTTGAATGAAATACTGAACTTGTTCAGAGATTAAAACCCATTCTATCTAGATTAACTAAGGGGAAGTGTAGTCAAGACAGTAAACACCATTCTGTCCTGACTGTTTGTAGGAAGTGTTGTCTATGTTTATTAACTATTTTGATAAGAGGGTTCTGGATATCACATGGCAAAACCCTCCTCATGTAGACAAAGCTAGTAATGTATGTAACATTACATAAGAACATATATCAGAAAACCACTCACTAGGAATTCTGTTGGACTACATACTACTGATCGTAAACTATGTGTGGAAGAACAAAATAGATTGTGTGTATATCTATACATATGTATGTATGTACTCTCATAAACAATGGAGATGTGGCACCACTGAACTAAGTCAAGCCTATCACCCCTCACTCCCTCCTTCCCTCTTTGCCTCAGATCCTTACCTTCTTGACCATCCTAATTCCTGGGAGAGATAGAGGGAGGCCTGAACACTAGTTAGCTCTATTTCCTTCCATTGTCATTGGTAAAGAGATCTTCTTAATAATAAGTAATTGTTATATACAATATAGTAATCTATCTAAATATGTATCTGTTATTTCCCTAAAGGAGATAGCCAAGATAAGGCACGCCATGGTTCATGGAGACATTACCCTACCCTCCCCCTCTGTGTCTTGTCTTCGTAGGAGAGTGTACAGAGGAACATTCTAGTCCCCTCGCTCCATCCATTATGTTGTCTTTTCAAACTGCAGTGATTATGGTTGTGGAATTCTTGTAGTCCTGACCACAGAGCTAAATATAGTAACAGTAATAGATGATATATCTATATACCAGGCCAACATCTCTAAAGGTGGATAGCTGAGACAAAGTGCACACATACTCTTGCATACATGCACATGCTCTTCTCTCACTTAACCCTTAGGGTCAATCACATAGTGGGGACCAGGGCGGGGATTACCTCTACAACAGGGCCCAAATGTTTTACCCCTACCACTTCATATAAATGAAGACCTTTCTCCCTGCATCTGATCTGATCAACAGATCACACTAGATTGTGGAAACCTCCTCCAAGGGTCGTCAGTGCTACGTCATTACTCATACATTCACCACTGCTTTCCACTCACTTCTATCATGCACAATCATCCTTCTTTGCTGCAGACATTCCTCTTTCATTCAACATTCTTTTTACTCCATTTGTCTATCTCATTCATGGCCTTCATCTCAACCTCATACCTCTCACATCAGATCCCATAATCTTCTTATACCAGGGAAAATCTGTGAAAACTTTAAAGGCATTTATGAAAACACATTATGACAGAAACCAGCATTATGGATTGGGGAAATTGTCTCGAATAGTACTCGAACTTTAAGAGATCATATCTCAGTTATGAAAGTGCTCAGGATACAGCAGGTAGAGGAAATATATGTGAAGGTATTTGAAGACATATATAAGAAAAGCACTGCCACTTTTAAGCTACATAAAGTCAAAGAAAATACTATTATGGAGAGGGGTCAGACAAGGTGACACCTCTTAAATTGTTCATGGTCTTATTACAAGTAGTGTTGATAACTTGGAATGGTAAGAGGCAGGAATTAAGGTAAGTAGAGAATGTCTTAATAATCCAATGTTTGCCGATTGCATAGAGAAAGTTGAAAGTTAGATTCAAAGATAGGCATGAAAAATGAAGAAAAGAAAGTTAATGTTCAATAATTGCATACCAAACTATGAAATTTAAATAGAGGATGATGTGATAGAATGTGTTGAGGAGTATATTTACCAAGGATAGACAATTAGTGCAAGATGAATTGGGATGGAATGGTAGACAGCATAATGTTAAGAAAAGTAATCTCCCATTATCATTAAAGAGCAACAGAATAGTAACCTATGGAAGGTCAGAGGAGGCAGGGTAGACAGAATTAGATGGAGAGTGGAGTTAGGAAGTTTTGCTTGGGCAGCCAGGAATAAACAGGTAGCCTATAGAGATGAGTGGAAAGGACTGAACATTGGAGTATGGCTCTCTCTCTCTCTCTCTCTCTCTCTCTCTCTCTCTCTCTCTCTCTCTCTCTCTCTCTCTCTCTCTCTTTCTCTCTCTCTCTCTCTCTCTCTCTCTCTCCTCTCTCTCTCTCTCTCTCTCTCTCTCTCTCAATGAAGTCAGTGTCCTGCAAGCCTGCCAATGAGTTATAATATCAAATGAGTTCCTCTGATTAGGAGCGTAAAGAGATTTGCGTTGAGCCGTTGACCTTGTAGACCTTGACTCTACTCTTGGTTTTAAAAAAATGTGTGGGGGGCTTTGTTTGTTCCTTTGATTTATTGGTACGGGTTCGGTCTTCAGCACAGTAGTTTCCATTTTAATGTTGATATAATTGTTCTTTATGTACAGTAAAGTTGTAAGCTGTATCATACATTCACGTTACATCATTTTAAGATCTTAATTGCTATAAAAAAATAAAAATAAAAAAAAGTCACGCAGTTTACTTGTATTTTGTTAATGTATCATATATTATATATCATTGATAATGAAAAATTAGCTATGGTTAACATTTTACATTCAACACTTGTGGAAGCTGTTATGTAGATATAGTGTGAGCATGAGTATACTTGCAATGTATACTATAGTGTTTTTATATTGTACATACTTTCCATCACTTTGTAGCCATAATCCTTACTTTTGCTTCACAGTTGTGTCTAAACTTTTGTTTTCAGGCATTTATTAACCCTAAGAGTTTATAGATAACTTAGGGGAATTTATGGATATGCAAGACATGAAGGTACAGTGCTTGCTTAGGTAAAAGTAACCCCTTTCCTTCTAGTTTGACCTTATGGGTTCAAAACAGTACAGCTTGTCTGAAAGTACAATTTATCTATATAGCTTTCCTTTGGAGTTTTTTCTTTTCACTTGAAGCATGGAGAAAATCACTATAATGTAATCACTTCCCAAATTTCTTTGGATAATCTGGTTGATGAGGAAGGTTACTGATACTGTCATACTGAAGGGTGAGTTTTCCTTGAAGACAAGAGGGCTTCACCAAGTCACTGTTAATGTACTTAGACATACACGCACACACACACACACAGCAAATAAATGAGGATGAATGCCTGTTTGCTGTCAGAAGTATGAGCATACAGCTGATTCTGGGTACAGCACCATCAAAACAAACGACACCTCTCGAAAATAGTGGCTTGCCCGCTCAGGAAATTTGAAACTGTGCTCCAAAATTCATGCCAGAAAACTGATGGAACTGGAATGTATATATATATATATATATATATATATATATATATATATATATATATATATATATATATATATGTATATATATATATATATATATATATATATATATATATATATATATATATATATATATATACATATATATATGTGTGTGTGTGTGTGTGTGTGTGTGTGTGTGTGTGTACTGTACAATGGTCGCGGAAAGTTTGGGCGCAAAATTACAGACGCCCAAACTTCCCGCTATTATCAAAACACACGAAAAATACCAATTTCCAACTGAACTTTTCGCTATATTTCAATGCTAGGGTTTGTACCGCTATTTAGGCGAGACAATACGCACGACTTGGCAACTTGGATTAGTCGCTCCAGGGAGCACGTGGTGACAGTGTGTAAACATCTCTTACGCGGAATAGTCGTTTTTTTGCGTTGGTGTGTGTTTGTGCCTCAATATCTCTGTAATGGGAAATGGTAAAGAGCTGGGAAGAGACACAATTGTTGCTATTATAATCCTCTATAAGGAGGCTTATAAGTGTAAAGATATAGCCACTCGTGTGGGAATAGAAGTGCGGCAAGTTCAAAAGTGGACCAAGAAATTTAGAGACGGAGGAGGTGAGGATATTCCTACTCCCAAGCCTCGCTCTGGTAGGCCAAGGAAGATATCAAATCGTACTTCTAAGGTTATTAGGAGGCAGTTGGATAAAAATCCAACACTCACAGCTCGAAAACTGAAGAAAAATAACCATGCACTGCTCCAGGATGTGTCTGTAAGATGTATTTATGATAATTTACGCAAAGATTTACAATATCGTAGTTGTTGTGCTAAAGTTCTTCCCCTCTTAAGTGCAAAAAACATACGTGATCGCATAGCTTTTTAGCAAGAAATATAAGGATTGGACCCTAGAAGACTGGGAACAAGTCTTGTGGAGTGACGAGTCAACGTTTGTGGTGTCGTCTGGTTGCAGGTCCAAGGGTGTCAGGCGTCCCAGGGGGTCTGACCCTAATGACCCCCGCTATACAGCTAAAGTTGTAAAGCATGCTCCAAGTGTTATGATGTGGGGGTGCTTTGCATTTGGTGGAGTTGGCAATTTAGTGTTTTTTGAAAAAAATGAGTAAATCAGCACAGTTATTTCGAGTTATTGTGTGATAACCTGCCTGAAAGTTTTGAAAAGTGTAACGCTAGCTGGTTTATGCAAGACGGAGCTCCTGCTCACATAGCTCGATCTATTACCCAGTGGTTAGAGGACTGTGGTGTAGATTACTTAAAAAAGTGGCCTGGGAATTCACCAGACCTAAATCCCATAGAGCACGTGTGGCATATCATTAAAAAAACAGCTTTAGGATCTAATAGAATAGAAATACAGGATATTTGGGATAATATAATTCGTAGAAACACGTAGAGAAACTGGCAAGATGCATCCCAGCACATTTGGAGAAGGTCATCAGGCTTAAAGGAAAATCGCTTGGCAAATAAGGTGCGTCATAAGCATGAGTCCTTAAATGTCTATTTAAATGTCACAATTGTTTACATTCGTTTTGCGCCCAAAATTTCCGCGACCACTATGTGTATGTCTGTGTGTGTGTGTATGTGTGTATTATATATACACATACTGTATTTCCCGCCATACACACACTGAAGTATAAAACGCACCTATAAATTGGCAGGGAATATCTAGGAAAAGACTAAAAGTTCACTTTTCCCTGGACTGCGTAGCCGTAGCCTCAGTAGAGTTTTGGTCATAGATTGTAGGCTAATGTCTATTCTCCTGAACTACTTAAGCAAAACATGCAACTAACCTTATAAATACTGGTATTTATAAAGTTAAACCTCCACATTATCCCTGAGTTTCATAGCCCTCTCCTTTAATCATAAAAATACATATAAATCAAGGAGTGTGTCAAACAGGGGTGTTTAGGTGCTAGCCTAGTATCAGCAATCTCTACCTCAAGGCCAGCAAAACCCAAACCATCATGGTATAACACTCTGGGTGATGTTTGGAGTTTTTAAACAAAAAAGTCTTATATGGCGGGAAATACGGTATCTATACAGTCGTCCCTTAATCCTTTCACCATGATAATTCTCTCTCTCTCTCTCTCTCTCTCTCTCTCTCTCTCTCTCTCTCTCTCTCTCTCTCTCTCTCTCTCTCTCTCTCTCTCTCTCTCTCTCTCTCTCTCTCTCTCTCTCAAAGCATTTAAAAAAAATTTCCCATGGATTGTTTTTGTTAATTTTAGAAATTTATGATTAATATGAAAGCTATATTAAATGCAGAGCAAGGTTTTTACTCAAATTTTTCAAGAATCACAAGATCTTGAAAAAATGCCTGGGTTTTGTTATGCTATACCTAATAGGTTGGTTGTATTGATGTCAGTGTTTCCAGAATATACCAGAATGTGTTTCTTTACAATCTGTTGGAGTAGCATAGGTAAATGTGAAGAAATGCTCCACACCTTCAAAAATATATGAAGGCGGAAATGTCACAAATGAAACGCAATTGCAATTATAACCAATTGGAGTGGACATCTCTCGACCATCTCAAAACAGAAAGATGAAGTGCATTTGTAAACTAACTGTATTGCTATTTAACCTAGTTGACTCAGTGTGTACAATTTGGAAGTCAAACTACTGAAGTGAAGTAACACTTGATTAAATGCTGTCCAAAGTTTCATGTTACTAAAAATTGTGATGCAATAATAATACTGCACATACCAGCCTCACAGCTGGAGACTGAGTTGAATACTGCTGCTGAAGTACCACCACCAAATGCAACAATTTGGCATCAAAAATTAAGTGGAATGGCAATTGATTGGTGTTGCCAAATATTAAAGGCAAAATTGTTACAATCTTTAAAAATTAGAATATCATGTAACGCACAAAGTTATTCTGAGATTTATTGTGTTGTGCAACCATTGTTAACTATATATGGTCAATACCTATTTATTTTCTTCTGTTTTGTGCTGTATTTTGTTATATTTAATTTTGATATTCATTGTACCCAACATTTATAGATTATTATTATTATTGTTATTATTATGACGAAGTATCTTAGATGGGGTTGAAGAACCACACACACTGAGATAATAATTTGGTATAGGGTAATACGTATATAGAACATGACTAATGATTGGTGTCATCAGCTCTGGAACTAAGGACATCCTTTACTTTGAAAATAGTTGTTAGCCATAAAATCTCAACTTACACTCCTAGACTTCCATAATTCCTATACCTTCCCCTGGCACCCCACACCCACTGACACTCGTCCTATGGCCGCTCACCCAGCACTCAGGCGGGAGGCGCATTTTTTCACAGAGATGCGAACTGTGCCCGAGTAAAGATGGAGCGCTCAAGCGCACAGACTCTGGTGGCTGGGCACACGTGGTTTGTGCGCTGTACATCCCTGAGGTGCGTTTTGGCAACGTCACTACCATGGAGCCCATCATGCTGCAGCTCATACCTCAAGAAAGGTTCAACAAGGTAGGAGAAAGTGACTGTCGCTGTGTATATGTGTGTGTATGTGTATGTATATATGTATGTATATATGTATGTATATATGTATGTATATATGTATGTATATATGTATATGTATATATATATATATATATATATATATATATATATATATATATATATATATATATATTATATATATATTATATATATATATATATATATATATATATATATATATATATATATATATATATATATATAACAGTGGGTACTTGTTATAGATTAACTTTTCCTATAATTGTTTAAAAAATTTGGGTGTTTCATCCAAGATCTTGTAACAACATCTTGGAAGCTGTCAAACATGATATTTATTATTACTGTGGAAAAAAGATGGTAAAGTCTGTCCATCATTCTACCTGTTTTTGGTCTATTGTATAATTATATTTGCCTGTGTAGATATTTTAGTTTAAAGAATGCAACAGTTGGTTGCTAAGAGTTGTATTATGGGAAAGTACTCTGATGGGATATGAATAATGATTTGTAATAAATAAGTTGAAATTTTCTGAACTGTATTGGTTTTGAACTCTTTATAATCTGTTTTTCAGTTGTTGAGAAGCAACCATATTTTTGACATCCCTTGCAGGAAAATATATATATAAAAATACTGAAATCATCTTGGAGATGCTGAATCTAGCTTGTCCAGTGACTACAGTATTACTTTGTAGTTTGTTATGGCATTATGTAAATATCCCAATATATCTATCATCAGTCAATCATTGGGGGCATATACTGAGGGACACGTCATCTAACCTAACCTAATCTAAATGTCTATTACGATGGTTAAGAAACGGCATCATAGCATGAATGCATATTATTACCTTACACAGATATCTAAACCATTAGAAATATAGTGACCTGAGAACTGTCAGTGTGTTGTGTCTTTTAAGAATGTAGCTTATCGTTTTTGCTTGACACTTCTTATGACACATACCATAATGGAGTCTATTTTATCCAAAATTCTTTGAACTGAAATATGCCATTAACCAAAAAATTTACTAAAATAATCTTATTTCAAGTAACCCAATAAAATATGAAATCTATTAAAAGATTGTGTGTTGCAAGGAGTCTGGGTGATGTTTGCACATGCTCAGAATACATATATAGGAACAAATATTCTTGATAACCACAAGCTATCACAAAGTGTCCGGGAAGATGCCTGAGAGATTGAAAAAATTAGTATAATTCCAGGTGAAATGCATAGAAAACTAGAAACAAGCAGGCTTCTTTAGGGAATTTAATCTGCATTAAAACAAATATACCCCCTTTATAGTAGTAAAATTGAGCTTAATTCATTACAT
>JAXIVD010005238.1:5000-25000 GCA_036785275.1 Cancer borealis | reverse complement strand
TTAAGTGACAAAATCATTAGCGAGTGTAGGGAAGCAGACATATTCAACCTTGGGTGTGTGTGGTTGTGGAATGAAACCGGTGTGAGGGTGATGGGGTGGCGGGGTACGTAGCTTTTGCATGCCGGTGAATCCCACTTCAGGGACTCTGTTTCTGAAGCCCTTGCGTTCGTAAATTATTCCAGACTACCTTTGACGTGCATTGCTACACATTATGACTTGCATAATTTGAGTGGAAATAGAGTGACAGAGTGCTTCTAATAGGTACTTGACGCCAGTTAATGATGAACATTAATGACCAAGGGTACTTAAATACTGTCTCGCACCTTGGTGACGAACCGATAACTTGTCAGGAAGACTTTGAGGCTGTATTTGCCAGCCTGGAGTGAATGCCTGTCACTCCCTCGACCCGTGGGACACTCCGGGCAGCATCATGCACCGTTCAGGATTTTGTGCTATTGATGTGAAGTTGAATACTTTAACATCAAAAAAGGTGTTTGTTTCACTGTGTTTTTTCTCCTCCTCCTTATAACACCTGTCCTTCTAATAGTTGGAAGCCTTCGTGTGTATAACGTTGTGCGAGCTAGCGAAAGTGATGTGTTTGAACGCCATGCTTCCCATCGGTTTAGAGGAAACAAAATTGTGCATGACAATCATTGGGTCAAAATAGGGAGTGTATCCTCAGCTGTTCTTTCCCGTAAATAAACAATTATGCTTAAATAAAGAAAAACTTTAAAAACACCGGATTCTTATTAATTTTAATTTAATAACTTTTTTTATCTATTTATTTATTTATTAGTTTAATTGTTTATTTATAATTTTGTTTATTATAAGAATGGGACAGCGAAGTTTGCTGCAGGATTCCAGTGGTTGGCCGGGTGCTTATGAATATCCCTGTTGTATTCTATTGTATATTAAAAAAGAAAAGTTATATAAAAATGACTCTCTCTCTCTCTCTCTCATTCATTCATATATCATTCACTCCTATTAACATGTGCCCTTTGTCTCTCCACAGCCATACAGTCGCTGGACACCCTCAACGACCAGATTGTCGAGTTCGTGTTTAGCGGCGTTGACTTCGAAGATGAGCGCCATGGCGGCTCACCCAAGCATCGCGAGGCTCTCAAGTCCTCCATGGCTCTTATGAGGAGGCTGCTTGTAGACGCCCAGGTGAGAGAAAAGAGAGAGAGAGAGAGAGAGAGGAGAGAGAGAGAGAGAGAGAGAGAGAGAGAGAGAGATGAGAGAGAGAGAGAAGAGAGAGAGAGAGAGAGAAGAGAAAGAGAAGAGAAAGAGAAGAGGAGAAAGAGAAAGAGAAAGAGAAAGAGAAGGAGAGAGAGGAGAGAGAGAGAGGAGAGAGAGAGAGAGAGAGAGAGAGAGAGAGAGAGAGAGAGATGGGGTATGGTTTTCTTTTCTAATTTCTTCGCTTAGACTAGACTATCTTTCATTTTTTTCTTTAGCATGTCACGAAAATTTAACATTTAACCCAAATAAGTGACGTACAGTAATTTATGATATTTTTAGTCTTAATTGCATAAAAAAAAAAAAAAAATTCTCGTTATTTATAAAGAAAAACAGTACGATACATTTTTGATACTTATTAATCATTATAGCGACAATGTATTTCCTTTTATCCCATTATGTTGTCATAGTGTAGAGTTGTTTTGTTTTCAGTTCTTATATCTCGTCTCCTCATCGCTTTATCTCTTCATTAAACTGAGACTTTTACCTTAAAGAGTAAAATATTTTAATAGGCAGATAAATTAATACGTTTACTCTATCCATTATGTCCTTCACTGTATTCACTCTTTTTTCCAGTTATCTTTCCCGCTTTTTCCTCACATGAGCCTCTGACACTATACTCCATACACCTTAAAAACATATATAATACCCCATGACGTCTCATTTATTACGTGATTTATACTTAATTGCAATCAGTGTCCCTTTTTTTTTCCTTTTTTCTTTTGTATCAGTATCTTTTCTCTTGCAATTTTCTATTTGTTTATTTTCTTTTCGTTATTGATACCTTTTCTCTCATAATATTCAATCAAGTCTTCTTGCTTCGTGCCATCTTTATGTAATTTCTTCTTTCTTTTTCGTCATCAACCTTTCACGTCTTCCTTCCACACAGAGTAAATTTCGGCAAGATGGTGGAAGACAACAAGCAGCTCGCCTCCAGGATCGACGGGGATCTGCAGACGGCGCACCAGGAGGTCAGTCTGCTGCGTCAGGAGCTCGCAGACACCAACCGCCGCATAACAGAGCTGACGGGGCTGACGCAGGACCCGCAAGATGGTCCCGATTCGCCGGACGCCGCAACCACTCCTGTCAATGGCTCTAGTGAGTTTAACTTTCATCTTTTCATTTTCTGTACAGTCTTGTTCTTTCTCCTTTTCTTCTCATTCTCCCCTTTTCGTCCTCTTTCATTATTTATCCACATTATTCTTCCTCCTGATTTCCTACTCCTCTGTCTTGTCTCCCATCTCGTCCTTCTCCTTCTGTTTGGTTTATACGGAATTGTTTACAAGGTGAAGATGGTCCACAGGTATAGAGGGCGCCTTGAAAGTGGTCCAGATGCCAGGCAGAATCAAGAAGGTCTGCTGCACGGTAAGGATAGTGTGGTGGTGAGACATGAGGGTGGTGAGTGTTGGCGTGTGTGAGGGTGGGTGTTACCCTTGCACTCTGCCTGATCAAGGAACGACGATGGTATGACTCACTCGCTGCCTTGCCTAGCTTTCCTTTTTATGTATGCTTTTGAGGTCAAGTGTATTTGCTCTTTTCTACGGTTTTATGTCTCAAGACACGCGTTTCTATAACAAAAAACATTTGTTTTAGTAGTTGGAAAGATTACGTAGGACGTCCAGACAATAAACAGTTGAGTTATAGAATAAAACTTCAAGTAACGCTTATATAAAGATGATTCAAGTTTATCTAATAGACTTATAGATGTCTAGGGAGCAATCAGGTAACAATTAACATTTCTGGACACTTTTACTGTTAAATTACATTTCGTTTATGCAACTAAAACAAGTACATATAAGTTTGTGTATCAAACAAACAATTCAAATTAAAGAAAAACCAGGACTTGTGATTTTATAAAAAACAAACAAATTAACGTTTAACGAATACCTACTAATACAATGATAAATGGATACTACTACTAACAGAACACAGACAATTGAGACGCAAAAGAGTTTGTGTAAGCGCGCTCGTGTGTGTGTGTGTGTGTGTGTGTGTGTGTGTGTGTGTGTGTGTGTGTGTGTGTGTGTGTGTGTGTGTGTGTGTGTGTGTGTGTGTGTGTAACGGGCGCAAGGTAGAGAACCTCCTTGGTGTCGGGTGTCGGCAAGGTTGAGGTGGAGTGACAACTTGGACCTGAAGAACGAGGGGGGAGAGCGGTGTTGGAGGTCCAGTTGAGCTTCACTCCTGCCTCCCTCACATAACCCTCCGTCGCTGTTTGCTACTGTTGCTGCCGAAGTACTAGTGTGTTGTGAACCAATCTGGACCACGCTTTGGCTAAAATAAAAGAGGAGGAACTGGTTTTAAAGGCTTATGTGAAGACTTAAGATGAGGAAGGGAAGAGGGAGGGAAGAGAACTGGTTTTAAAGACCTTTCTGAATACATGAGAGGAGAAAGGCAAGAGGGAAGGAAGAGAGAAAGGTAATACGGAAGGATAGTAGGGTAAGGAGGAGGGTAGGAAGGTAGGAAGGTAATTAGGAACATGCAAAGAAAGTTAGGAAGGAAGAAATAAAGACAGAAAAGGAAACGTAACAGAAAGAAAGGCAGGACAGGCGGAAAAGAGTGAAAGAAAGGAGAAACTGAAATCTTTGTTAATAGTAAGGGAGGCAGACGAGAAATGGAGGGAAGGAAGCATTTGGCTGGTGGTGGTAAGACAAGACTTTGGCTTTTAAAGGGATCTGAAGAGGAATCGCTTTCTTTGGAAACCCGAGGAGAGTGTGATCTCTAATCCCCTCCTCCTCCTCCTCCTCCTCCTCTTCCTCCTCCTCCTCCTCCTCCTCCTCCTCCTCCTCCTCCTCCTCCTCCTCCTCCTCCTCCTCCTCCTCCTCCTCTTACACACGGAAAGCCTCGTTAGATCCAGTAGGACTGTTGTTGTCTGTTCTTCCTTAGTACTCCTTTGTGAATGCTGCTTATCATTATGTTAACCCCCCTCTCTCTCTCTCTCTCTCTCTCTCTCTCTCTCTCTCTCTCTCTCTCTCTCTCTCTCTCTCTCTCTCTCTCTCTCTCTCTCTCTCTCTCTCTCTCTCTCTCTCTCTCTCTCTCTCTCTCTCTCTCTCTCTCTCTCTCTCTCTCTCTCTCTCTCTCTCTCTCTCTCTCTCTCTCTCTCTCTCTCTCTCTCTCTCTCTCTCTCTCTCTCTCTCTCTCTCTCTCTCTCTCTCTCTTTGTCTATCTAAATCTTTTTCATGACTCACTAATTTCCAGTCCTAAATCATATCGTCTTAGTAATAATCATCAACAATCATACACATTAATAACAAAACTCAAACAGTTGGTATAAAGATCACTTGCAATAAAAGTGGATCATGACACTTTTTAACATTTCCTCTTAGTATTTTGTTAGTGACGTTGAGTAAGAATTTTTTTTCTTCTTTTAAATTTACTTATTTTTATAAGGCGGCATTTATGCGCAAACCTAACACTATTTGCATATGAAATTGAATTTAAAAAGTCTGATTTATTTACGTAGTGTGTTATGATATTCAACGTTGACCACATCATGCGGTAAATGCAGACTGCGTAAAAGAAAACGAATGTAATCTCTCTACGACGCTTGCCAGAGTCATCAGCAGAAACGCAAAGGGGAATGCGCAAAACTTACCTTCAATAGTTCATACAATTATTAACATTGATGTAGAGAATAAATAATGGAATACTAAAGAAGGAACTCAATTCACAGCTCATAATAACCAAAATATTTATATCAGTAATATAAAAAAAGACTGAGTTAATCTATAATCGTGATACACCATTAATTAATAGACTCTTATTTGTTATTACTTATCTATTCATTTATTTATGTATTTATTTACATGACAAGTTAACACGCATGCTCAACACTTACTGACTTCATTTTCTTTTCTCTCTCATTGTGTTGATAAAGTCACTTCCTCGATCGAATAACACTTTTCTATGAGTATCGTCAAGGCTATTGAAAGTTTTTTTTAAAACTTTTTGACCCTCCATTGACACTGAGCTTCGCCTGCACTCAACGCCTGCACTCACCTACTCACGTTATCTCTTTAGAGCCACACTCGAGCTGCATCTCACCCTCTTTCTCGTTCAGTCTCTTTCTTTCTTTCGCTCAGCTCCATTCACCCTCTCCTCTTCATCCTCATCTCCTCTCTTCCTCTTCCGCCTCTACTTCATTTTCATTTTCCTTCTCCTCCTCCCCCTCTCTTCCTCCTCCTCCTCCTCCTCCAGTCATTCAAGAGGAGAGGAATACGTGACGAAAAGGTAATGGGAACAGAGTCAAACTGGGACACATAATTCAAAGTGTCGTCAGGAAATTATTTGTCTTCTACTTAAGTTACCCAGAAAACTAATCTTAATGACCTATGTGTAGTGTAGAGCAGCACAGGAGTCCCTCGTGAATCAGGAAGGTGACGCATCAGGGCTAAACCGAGTGAACACGGGGATTCAGAACAGGTTTCGAGGCCAGAGAGGGGAAGGGGGAAGGAGAGGTAGCCGGAAAAGTTTAAGTGGTGAGGCAAAGGGGTGTAGGAGGACACTGAAGGGGCGGAAAGGGGAGAAGAAGGGAAGACAGGGGGGGAAAAAAGTCAGACGGAAATTAAGGCAAGCGTGAAGAAAGGAAGGTAGGAGGCAAGAATAGATAACAGAATAAAAAGAAAATAGGAGTTTTAAATATTTCTCCTCACTTCTGTTCTTAAAATGTAAGCAATCCTCGTCTTGAGTTATTGGACTTGTAGTATTTTTTTTTGCTGACGCCTAACACGCCCCAGTCTCTCCTCCCACTCAACGGGGACACAATAGGGGACACGAGGAAGGGGGAGAATGATAACTCTTTGACGAATATTGTATCTGATGACCGTGCGTGAGAGAAAGAGAGAGAGAGATAGAGAGAGAGAGAGAGAGAGAGAGAGAGAGAGAGAGAGAGAGAGAGAGAGAGAGAGAGAGAGAGAGAGAGAGAGAGAGAGAGAGAGAGAGAGAATAAGTTTAGGTTTAGAAATGGGTCGGAATAAGAAGGGCTGCATAGGCAATAATAGTGGTAATGATGTGGTTATAGAATAGTTTAGTAGTAGAAGCAGTAATAGTAGTAGTAGTAGTAGTAGTAGTAGTAGTAGTAGTAGTAGTAGTAGTAGATAAAAAAAATAGTAGTAACTGCAAATGGCGTAGGAAGTTATCATTATCATTTCTTATTTTTCCTCTTATTATTAGTCTTATTCTTACTTTTTGATATGATAACTAGTGGTTGTGATGGCAGTGGAAGGTTGGGTGGAGGCGGGAGTAGTGGCGCAGTGGCTGAGGGCTGGTCGGGTCGGGTGGCGGGCTTGCCGTACGCCTCGCTGCCGCCCCCTTGTGTCGCCGCAGCAGCCCGTGACGTCTTTTGTCTTGCTATAACACGATACCTAAGATGACACTCCCGCTGCCCTTCTGGTGACGCCCGCTCAGTCGCTCCTCCGACACCTCCATGTAAACACGGCCAGGCGTGTCTGCTTGGTCTGCGATATGTGGCTACTCCTTCACGTGGCGTAACAGGATGGTGGTGCAGCCTTGTCCATAGTAGCTGCGGTTAGTGTGTGAACGCTTACAAGTTCTAGAAGGAACTTGTCAAACAGTATTGCAAAGTGGCTTCTCCGTCATGCAGCGTAGTGTGATAGTGGTGCAGCTCCATCGTTAAGTATTTACTCATCAGATACCCATCAGGTGTGCAACGTTTACCTGTTGTGCGAGGAACTTATAAAACAAAACCGCGATGAAGGAAACCAGTCAAGTTATTCTATGATTGTGAGTTACCCATAAAAAAAACATGTTTGGAAAACTATAAATTTGACTTTTAATTGGATGCTATGGAGTGGAAAGGACTTTGGACGTATGTTGGACAGCTCATTCCGGGCTCTTCCAGAGGAGACAGTACCGATGAGGAAGAGGAGGAGTACAAGGACGCTTCGAAGGTTGAGAAGCACCGGAAGCTGAGAAGGAGGACAAGAGTGAGGGGGAAGGGCGTGAAGGAGGACGCAGTGGATGGAGGAAATATGACGGGAGGACCGGAAGGGTCCAGTCCAGTCCGGTCAGTCTTTCGTGCCTATCACTCTGATTCTGACAGTGACAGTGAAGACCTTGGAGAAGAAGAGGACGCAGAGGAAGAGGAAAGGAACACCAGGGATGAAAGAAGAGAAGATCGAGACAATAATAATGATGACGACAACAACAATGATGACAATGACACAGAGGAGGACAACGATGAGGAAAGGGACGCAGATGATGCTGCTTCTTCATCATCTTCATCATCATCATCATCATTAATGTACCAAAGTGAGGAGGAAGAGGAGGAGGAGGAGGAAGAAGATGCAGACACTGAAGTCGGCAATCACTCAGGAAATGAATCGGGAGAGGAAAGTGGAGAGAGAAGGTCGGCGAGGTGGGCTGACGGAGAAAACGATGTATCGAGCGAGAAAGAGAGGAGTCGTCGTAATTCACAGGACTTAGAAAGAGAAACGGAGACATCGGCGGAAAGCACAGCCAAAGAAAAGACTGAATATTTTCACGACATAGAACGTTTCTCTGATGAAGACAAGATGAACGTTACGCATGGTAGTGATCAAACAGACAAAAGCTCTTCTGTTGGCGATGAAGGGAAAGGTGACGAAGACGACGACGGTAGAGAAGAAATAGAGAGTGATCAAGGATTAGATGCAATAGACAAGACATGCAGAATGACACAACAGGAAGATACAAAACCAAAGCATCAAGACAATAAACGTGGAGCAGACCATGGCGCAAGGGAAGTAAAAGTAGTGAGTGAAGGAGGAGATAAAAGTGATTGTAATGATGATGGAACATGCGACGGCAAGGTAGAAGTAACAGAGCACAAAAGTAGAAACGGCACGTCGTATAGTGGACGAAAGGCGAGGGAGTTCAACGAAAATGCAGAGTCAGTTACGTCGAATATAAAAGCACAAGATCTTCACCACGAAAAGAGGGAAGACAAGGAAGAGGAGATAAGTAATAACACAGAGCATAAAGCAAGTAGAGCAGAAAGAACACACGCAGTAACGAGTGACGTCCAAACAGATAACGGGGAGGAAAATAAGACTGAAAACGAAAGAAACGAGGGAGAAAACAGAAAAAAACATAAACGTGAGAAAGAAAGCGGAGAAAATCGCAGATTAAAAGAAGTTCACTCGACACGCAGAAAAACAGGAGCTTCTGGAAATGTGAACGAAAAAGATTATGGTCAACTCGACGAACCCCAATTAGACACATCAGCAGAGGGAACGCTTGGGAAAGTAAAGGAAATCCACAAGTCGGTTAATCAGGGCATTCAAAGGCCTCCGATTAAAGAGGCTGAACCCACTGAGGAAAGGGAATCTGACGGAGACATTGTTCTGAACGCAGATGAAACAATCCAAGGCAGGGATGGAGCAGGCAGTACTGCTATTGTGGAGGAAAAGAATGAACGAAAGCGAGAAGATGATTTCACTGTAGAAGACAATAAGCCAGTAATCAAAACAGACGATGAGAACGGTAAAACAGGCAGTGCTACAAACAATGATGTAACAGATTGCAAAGGAGATGAGGAAGTAAAGAACGGAGAACAAATAAAAAATAGAAGAGAGGAAGTAGCTGATAATAGAGCAATTAGCCAAAATGACGTTGATTACAAAGAAGATCACAACAAAACAGACGGATTACAAGATGAAATATCACGTAATTGCGTTATAAATGAGAAAGAAGAGATAGATAAAACAGGAGAGACAGGGGATGGGGAAAATCAGGACACAAGGAATGCGACATATGAACAGCAAATCCATGAGACTGGAATCGGTGGAAAAGAAGACATTGTCGACATCATTCCGCTGCAAAAAACTTCAGAAAAAGAGAAGGAATATGAGGAAGCTGAAGGAATGAAATACGCAAGCAAGGGATCTCAAAAACACGTCGGTGAAACGCAGGAAAACGAGAGTGAAGGAAACGCAAATAGCGATGGAAGGAACAGTACAATTAAATCTGACAACGAAAACAATACAGAAGGAAAAACAAAGGGCGTCGCTGATGCTGGAACAATTAAATCTTGGCTATCATTTTATGCGAAAGGAAAAATAGTTGAAAAAGAACAAGTAGGAGTAGAAGAAGAACAGGCAAAACTTGACAGAGAGGAGAATATGAAAGGAGAAGAGGGAAAAGATGCTGCGAAGAAAGAAGTTGTGAAAGAAACAGAAAAACAAGAGGAACATGCTTCTTCAGGTGACCCAAAACAGGTGAGCAGGTGTGACAAACGGGGAGAGAAGATAAAGCAGAACGTGAAGAAGGAAGAAAAGCAAGTTAATATGAAGGATGATGAGGCACACGCGGAGGAAAACAAAGCAGAGGAAGAAGTGAAGAAAGAGGCAGAAGAAGAGGATGTAGAAATTAGTATCAAGGAAAGTAGGAAAGAAAATGAAACACTAAGTGAAAATGGAGAAAAAGAAGATAGTGAAAATGGAGGAGGAGGCATGGTAGGGGAAGGAGAAGGAGTCGTCGTAGGAGGAGGAGGAGGAGGAGGAGGAGGAGGAAGACGACGCCGAAGAAGGAAGAAAAGTAAAGTGGGTAACAAGAAAGATATGGAAAGTGAGAAGGAGGGAGACTCGGGAGAACAAAGTTTTGAAAAGAACACTGATAGTCAAAATGAACAGCATTTGATGACGATGAAAGGCGATCAAATGACCGATAAGGAAGCTGAAAAGGAGGGAGGTAAGGATTGCGAAGGCAGTGAAGACAAAATGGGAAACACAGACAAAGGAAGGAGTGCTGAACCCGAAATCAAAACCAAACATACAAAGTTAGACAGCTATCAACCCACAGCTGAGGAAGGTGGAGGCTCTGAAGGCGAAGAAGCATCGTCAAACAGCGCCAGTAACACGAATTGTAGTAAAGCCGAACCGGGAATGAGACGCAGTAACTTGGGGGTGAATGGAACACAGCAGTTTTCAGACGTTGCAAAACAGATCATGAAAGAGGTACAAGAAACCCGTAACAGACGCAACAAGTGCTTGCGGGACTTACGCAGCATGAAACCCAAGGCCTCTAGAATCTACATGGTCAGGAAGTATAAGGAAAAAAGACTAACAGAGGAGAGAGAAACGTCAAACACAGACACACTTGGGGAAGATATTGGTGAGGAAATAAAGGACGATGCCAGTCTTAAGCCATTATCGCCGATTCCTGAAGCAACAAGCCACATTTCATCGCAGACAACACAAAAAAGTTCCGTAGTGTCAAATTCACCCTTGAAGACCAGTATAGAGGCCGCAGCAATTGTGTTCTCCTCCGTAGAGCATGACAATAATCTAGAGGAGTCGACGATGCTCCAGGAGGGTCCAAATCAGAAACAGTGTGCAATTGAAGTCAAGGACAGATCCATCGGTTCGCATGAAAAGTTGAAGAGAAATGGGAAATCCACAAATAGTTCATCAGCGCCTGAGATAAAGACTCCAAAGCAATTATCGATGGAGGGCTGCGCATCTTGTTCCCCCGAAAGCCCAGAAGAAAGTCGCTCCTTTTATAGCATGACAGGCAATGAGAGAAAGTTGCAAACTGCACAGACTGAAAAAGGGGTAGCGATCCTTCCTGACGTAACAGAAGTGACAAGAAAATTGGAATCACTTGTATCAGAACTACAGTTGCCCTCTGATGGTAATACGGTGAACTCCTCTATGGTGGAGGACAGTGAGGCACGGCAACCTGATTCGGATGATAAAGTTGCTAAAAAGTGGGTGGGGATTGAGGTGGAAGCAACGGAAGGGAGAGTGGATCAGTGTTTGGCCGCCGCGGGTCGCGTGAGGTTGTGTTGCACCCAGTCTAGCACCACCACCACCACCACCACCACCCCGCTTCGCTCCGGTCACCGCGTTCCAGGCGCGGCTCAAAGCAAAGCGTTTGAAAACACAAAGCTCACAAGAGACATAGTTGACAATAATGGCAATATTGAGGCTGGGAAAGCAGAGGATGAAGGGTCGCTGAAAGAGACGGGAAATATTCCACCCAAGATCGTGGGAGTGAAGCATAAGACTGGAGTGGAACCGCACGTGGAGCTGTCACCATGTAACCTGCCTCGCAGTGCGGGCGGGACCTGCGCCACAAATGTCCCCGCCGCACCTAAGCCGGACAGGACGGCAAAAGAACACGAACAGGTCTTAAAAGAAGCACAAACCCCCAGGAGCAGGAGTGAGGCACACTTGTTGGCCGCCGAACAACGTAAAGCTGTGAATTTAGAAATTCTTCAGAAAACAGTCAAACTAAAGAGAGAAAACGTGGGCAGTTCTTCAAAACTGGATGATCACAATCAGAGAGTCGATAAACTGGGCAAAGAGAAGGACAGGAGATCAATGAAACAAGATGGAAATAAAGTAACCTCATCCATTAACACCACATCTTCCTCAGAAAATGGGGGCCATGGAGATGCTCTGGAAGGCCCTTGGACAACGCCACAGTTGGCACGTGTGGTGCAGGAGCTCGTGGTCTCTAGGAAATTCAACATGTCTTCAGCTCTAGCCCAGAAACGCCAGCAAAACCTCACGCGATTGGACGCCTCGCAGAAGGACCGCACGCTTATATTCGACAGCTCAAGGTTAATCAAGACGAAAGAGGAGAGTGAGAGTGTCCCGCAGCCGCAAAATGATGCCGCCAGAGATTCTCAAGTCCATGATCAGATGCATAAGGCAGGAACAAAGAGTGTATCGAAGATTACTGGGAAAAGAAACCGGCGAGGCAGCGCCAATAAGGATCAATTGGCACAAACCAATCCATCAGATAAGAGAAAACAACCTCAACGCCAGACCTCGGGCAGTACTGAAGTGCAGAATGACTCTGTACATGTCACTGAAGCTGGGAAGGCGCATAATCAGGACTGTATTGAGTCACACGACCACCCGCGGCCTTCCTGCAACGTGAGCACATTTGAGGAAAATAGAGAAGCTGAAAGTGTGCAAACAGAAGGAACGAGTGTGAACACTGTTAAGGTAGGTGAAGAACCTAACAAATGCGAAGTGGGTAGAGCAAAACTCATTGACAACGATAATTGCGGTAAGATGCAATCTTCGCTGAAAATCGAAAACCTCTCTCGATCACCACAGCAAAGAAGAATCAGACTACGTAAAGTGGTCGATAATTTATCTCTCAAACAATGTCAGATGTTCCCCAAAAGCTTCCAACAGTCAGCTTCTCCGGGGTTTAGTTCCTCATGTAATTCCTCTCCATTACTGGCAGACGACTCGCCCAAATCGCCACCAGGAACTTCACAGTCACAAACAAGAACTTCAAAATCAGTGGCCCAGAGTCCGAAGGTTAAGGAACCTCTATCATCCTCGGAAATAGAAATAATCGACCAACACATAGCCACAGAAAAAGCACTGCCCAAGCAGATAACAACCACGTCCATTGATAAACCAGAGCAATCTTTTGAAGGTAAAGAAGATCGTCGTGTTGGAGAGGACTTGGTAAATGTGTCTCCCAAAAAGATCAAGGAAGGTGAGTTGTCTAGTCCCTTGAGGAAGACGCCATCGCAAAGTGACCCTTCCACTGGGCTTATTTTTAATTTTGTGAAACTCCCAGAGATCCTCACTGATCATTGTAATACCAACAAGGAAGACAAACACACTGCCACTAACGAGTCTGATCTCCATATGGAATCCAGAGGAGGACTCACGCAAACTAAGGAGTGGCAAAGGGCAGAACTCCAGCTGTCGAAAACCTCAAAATTAAATGCTAGGAAACTAGATTCAGATATCTTGCATTTCTTTGAATCACAGCAACAAAAACCCAGAGAAATTCTGCGAAATGAGACTGTAATCCCAGAGCATTTCAAAGATAACAGTACTGCCGCCAATGGGAAGTCAGACAGCTACAGGCGGTTTGATCAGGAAGTCAAGAAAAATAGTGTTTCTGTCCATCAGTCAAAGAATTGCTCTCACGACAATATTGAGCCCGGCAGGAGGGATCGCACCTCGAGTGATCCTATGGACAGAGCGACACGCGAAAACAAAGCTAGCAAGCTAAGATCCGTGAAAAGTTTTGATGAAACCTCAGCGGTAAAATCATCAAGTGAAGAAGATAACGATAAGAACAATGAAAAATCTCAAATTATCAGAGGTATGAAAGGAACACCAAAACAGAAGAATGTTACCTTCAAGAATCATAAAGGAAAACCGGTGGAGCAAAGTGGAATGAATGAAGCTGATGTGGAAAGGAGCTTGAACACTTCACCTGTCACCGACACCAGCAGCAGAAAGGGGGAGACGCGTGCTGACACCACACACCAAGAAGTGGTTATCAGAAATACCTCGCAAGATAACTCGAGGACAATGAAAACAAACAATGTTCGTATTGCAGGAAAGGAAACAAATGAAAAGTTACTCGATACTGAGAATCCAGAAACTTCAGATAAAGGGAAAACCAGTGCTCACTCTGACATCGCACCCCAAAGTAGTTCAGTGGCGCCAAGTGAAAAGAACCCCTCGCTGAAGGACAAGAAGCTCGCGAAAGTACAAGAAACGAGAAATCACGGAGATGAAAGTGATAGCCTCGTGAGCATCCCAGCGTTGGGTGACGAAAAGGGAGAGACAGAGGAGACCACAGACAGGATGCTGACGAATAATATTGCTATTGGTAAGACTCAAGATTATTTTTCTACTATAACTCTTGAGAGGCCGAAGGACGAGGTAGCAGCGGCTGCGTCAGTGTCTTTAAGTGCTGGAGGCAACCTGTTCATGGCTGTTATCCAGGAATTGCAAGAAAACACTGGCGAAGGGGGACTGCACAAGGTGGAGGTTGGGTGTGAGAGGGAGTTATCCTTGCAAGATGATCGCGCAGGTGAGGTTGCCAGCTCGTGGCTTAACAGGAGTCCCGTTCATCAGGCCACCCCGCCACCACCTCCCCCACCTCCCCCAGTATCCTTTGCAGGCCACACCCCTCACTCGGGATCGCCACCAAACAATACCACCACAAAGATGGGTGAAAGGAAACTAGACACCAAAACTAGTGGAAGATTCGCTTCTCTCCAGGACCAGCAGCACCAACAGGCCATGGTTGAAGGTTCTAGAGAAAATTGTAACAATATCGTCTGTCCAGTGCCGAATAATCCAGAGAGGAAGGAAGTGATGAAGAAATCTAATCGAGATTCTGTGACATTCCATCTAACTTTGGTCGCGACTGGTAACAACAGGAAAGAGAGAGATGAAGATCATACACCACCAGAACCTTCTCCTAATAATGTCGATATTCAGAAAAAAATGCATCCGTCTGCTGTGGGAGAACCTGAGAAGAGGACCAGTACTTTCCTCGAGACTTGCGTTGACGATGAGCCGCAGCAGCAACAGATGGAAGGCGCTCAATTAACTGTTCAGGCTGATTATTTTGAAGTAGAGAAAACAGAGAACATAAGTGATGTAGTAAAACTGACGGAGACGAACAAGGCTTCAGGTACTGGTCGTAGAAGGGCTGGCGAGGCGTCAAGGCGAGGCGCTGATGTTCGTAGCCTGCCGAGGAGTCACCGAAGACTCACTAAAACTATATCTGAAGGAAGTTTCACTCTTGGCCAGCAGCAAGACTCTGTGGTCAGTGACTCTTCTCATCAACATCCGGCGAAGCCTCCTCACCCGCCTTCTTTGCTAAGAAGCCGGACTGAGAGTGAATTTTCTCCTGAGAGATTGGCGTTGGCTGCCGCGGCTGAGTGCGGGGCTGCAGCCAAAACGTCAACAGTTAGTGAAATTTTTGCCCGTGGAGTGTACGGCAAACTCAAGGCCAAAAGCCGCAGCGTCGAAAACATCCGGCTATCAAGTTTATGCTGCGTCGAGATACCCTTCCCCGCCGAGGCTCCAGCCCCACCCAATGTTGCTCCACGCTCTACTGTTTTTACTGCTTCGTCTTCCTCTTCTGCGTCCTCCTGCCGTATTGTTGGTGTCTTGAAGAAAAAACACTCCGCTGATAGCATCCTCGACTCTAAATCTCCACAGAAAGTAGACGTTCGGTCAGCCGGAGGATTGAAAAGCACGCACTTTAAAACAGATTACCTCCTTGTTGGTGAAATTGAACGTGATGAGAACGAGCAACCACTGTATGACACAAAATGTGACCAAGATCAACTTCCTGAGGCGGCACAGAGAGACATCACAGTACATCAGGTAAATCGGGAAACAGAAACGCCAGAAAAAGACGTCAACAATACTTCAGATTATAGAAATTTTGGAAAAATGCCTCTTTACGGAGGTTCAATGGCAGAAACTCATATATACCAAAATTTGCCCGAGGCTCTTTTGTGTCAGAAGAAGACGGAAGCGATAATGGCAGAGAATTCACTGCACAGCCAATCGAAGGAGGAGCAACAACAGAAGCCTGCAGTAGATCCGAGAAAATCCACTCAAAAAATGTTGCATATTTACGAAAACGTACCAATAGTCGCTGAGAAGGAGAAGCAGGATGAAGCAGTGGTCATGGAATCTCCAAAGAAAAATATGAAACAAGTTACAGAAAAATTAACTGGTGGAAACGATTTTGCAGACTCTCCAAGCTCGAGCAGCTGGCCGTCCACTTCTCCCCTTAGCGATGTGTTCTTTCCCTCCAAACGTAACGCTTTTGAGAAGACTTCCCTCAAAAAAAAGCTACAGCCAGAATCGGAGAGCAGGATTGAAAAGCAAAAATCCAACTACATGAAGCAAAGAGTGGTGAGAGTTGGCATTCTTAAAAAACAAAAGTCAGACATCACGGGGGTGCGGCTTCAGAAACTCCAATATTTTGACACTGAGCTACCTGGAGAACTACGCAGGTCCTATTCAGTGAATGGCAGAGGCGTTCAAACCGAGGAGCTAGGATCTCTTAAAAATGGCGCCGAGGACGACACAGACCCTGATAACACGGGCACTGACACGAAACAGAAAAGAGAAGTCAGAGAGGAGCTGATAGATCTGGAACGTAGGTGTCACAGTTCCATCAGCGGTGGCAGCAACACTAGCAGGAGCAGCGCCATCGACCGGATTTTACAGAGTTGTGCTCCTTGTATATCAAGTAACACCACCAGTTCAACTCTTGACCTCTCCTCTGCTCCCATGCCCCGCTCTCAACTTAGACAGAAAAAACACGACTTCTATTCAGGCGGGGAAACTGTCGGAGGAGGCTTAGGGCGTCCTCATCGCCGCCAGCATTCACGGACGAAGCATCCGTACAAGTCCTCTTATTCTTCCTCTGACGTAACACTGCTTAGTTCTGGTGCATCATCTCTGCCCTCCCAAGACTCTAACATCAAAGCAGCGCCAGAAGATTTCTTGGAAGCATCATGCCACGTTAAGAGAGAGGGCCAAGCATCAAAAACCGCAGAGGCCGCAGAGTCGGGCCAGAGCAACACCAGTCAAGACGCTGGGAGTACCTCTGGACTGGCTTCTTCAGAAAATTCCAGCAGCAATGGTGAAATGACGAATATTAGCAAGCTTAGAATAAATGATAGCAGCCTCGTCAGCTTTGATAGGAACAGCAGCACACCAACGCCTGAACAGAGCGGCGGGGTAAACAGTGACACTGACTTTTACAGTGAATTGCTTGATACCATCCTTAGTGTTGTTGATGGGCAGGAACATTCCTTCTCCGGGGAAATTGAAAATTTGTGTTCCTCAGAAGGGGCAGCATCGCAGCTCAGCGAGGAACATGGGACCCAATCACATGATAATAACATTAAAACCAGCAAGACGTCAAAGCGCCCCGCCGTCACCAGCGACTCAGACTCCACTACCAGCGTGGATTCTGAATTGGCTGAAGTGCAGCGCCGCATCACAGAAAGGTTTCCCCCTACACCGCGATCTGACCCCGAGGCTAGTCAAGAGTCAGTGTTGGCTTCCCCAAGTGCCGTGTGCCCCATGCCTGACTGCGCCGCGTGCCGCACCACCAACCTTTCTGAACCTTTGATGTTTGCCTTCGACCAACCCATCACACCGCCAGCCCAGTGTGAACCGGGGCGCGCCGCCAGCCTCCCCTTTGTCGACCACACTTTCACCAGTGCCAGTGGTAATGACCACTTCATAAGATCCACCAGCCTGCCACACGACCAGGACATCTACCATAGCACTCAAATCATGTGCCGCCACGACCAGGACGAAGAGGAGTACTGGAGTGCCGGCGAGGATACAGCGCGAGGCACTCCACAGGGTACCCCGCGACACCAGCCTTCATTTCAAGGTCATTTACCTCAGCACTTGAAACAGCAGTGCTCTTCGAAATCGATCCCTGTACAACATGCACTCTCGTCGCCCGAAGGTTCGTTCACCAAAGACTTAATCCTGCAAGACTCTTCTCCGCACGATTCCTCTCCCTTGACAGACTCCGGGGTTGACACATTCAAAGGTGAGCGCTTGCTTGCTTTCTGCATTCTGCTTTCTGTTTGTTGTAAGATTATTTTCTGTTCGTCTCCCATTTTTTCTTACTTCCTTCTCTAGCTCTGGTTTTGGCGGCATTTCAAGTGTTATTGGTTCTTGATTTTTAGCTATTAAACTTCCATCGACGTGGCTATGGATTGTGTTGTAAATTACATGAGTTAGTTATATAAAATGTATCGCTGCAAGTTTAGTCGTAATTGTATAATCATTTCATAATAGCTTAAATAATTTTTTCTTGTTATTTTATTACTAGAGTTTATATGTCATTTAATAACGACCATCTAAGATTAGGGGCTAATCAGTAAATTGGAGAAAGAGAGGGCACGGACAGATAGGAATACGTGTCAGGAAAGTTGGGTAAAGCAACAGTAAATAGAAGCACTGCGTAAAGGAATAATGAGATGAATAAGAAAGGAGACTAGCTACAAGAAAAATATAGATTTGATAGGAAAAAGGGAGGAGCAGGCAAATATATGATTTAGAAAATGAAGAAGGGAGAAAGAAAGAAAGAAAAAGGAGGAAAAGACACATAGAGGCACATGTGGGGAGATAAGACAAAAAGGAACAAGGAAGAAACAAACACAAATATGGATTACAGATAAGGGTCGGGAGGGAGAGATAAAGAGAGGTGTACTAGAGAATACTATACTCCCGTGACGCAGCAGCAGAACTCTGTGCTGCCTCCCGTTTACCGCTGCTGGGTCGGGTTTCGTTATGTCCACATATGTTGGAACTTGAAGAGAGAAACCTTGTTTGTGTGGCTTTCCCTCTGCCACGTAATACCCACGCTTCAGTTGCATAGGTTGGAAAATAAATATCAACAACATAAATATATAAAAATACAAGTAGAAATAAACACAAATATTAACTAATGAGGGTTTATCTTTCATCAAAATTTTATAATCATACATTTTTTCTATGGAAAGAAAGTGTCAGATTTCAGTACTCGTTAAAAACATTTATTTTACATGCATAAATACTTATGAAAAATCATTGTTACAATCAACATTAACAAGAGCAACGTCAGTGTTTGAGTGGTGAATGAATGGATGTGTGGACACACCCTGGCCCTCACTGGGTCCTGCGACTGACGCTTTCAAGGATTCCTTTTCCGCTGTTTTCGAAGTATGGGATACAAAGAATAGTATTACTTAACATTATCATTCATTTCCCATGCTTTTCATCAACTAAATTATATTGTTTACGTCTTTCATGATGTCTTTTCGTCACAAAAGTTACGCATTCCGTTCTTACTCTCCGGAGTGTAAAGGAACTATAGCAGCGAGTACAACCTCTGGTTCGATCATTCCCATGGACTATCTTGACGGACAGGTTTCATGGGGACAGATGCGACCTCAGAAAGCTCAGGTGTCAACCGCATTGGCTTCCAGTTCTGCCACCTCTCTCCACTGTCTCTTGCCTCACTCTACCTCTGCCTCCAGTTGGTCTTGACTCCGGTGGTGGGGAGAGACGGTAACGTCTCGAGAGCGACTGTTGCCTTTTTTGAAAAGGTCGTGGGAAATGTTGCTCATGCGGTCGTTTCTTATCTCTTTTCTCGTAAAATGGGTATTTTTCCATGCACTGGGTGGAAAACTGATAGCCTGGCGTGGCTATACAAATAAATGCAATCGAATTATGGAAACCATGAAGTTGTTATAAGATTCAGTTAAGTTTGTAATGCCACTACTGTCCTTGTGATCTCAAATACACATGAAAGTGAATTAATATGTTTGGCGTTATCAAATGAAACACGTGAATTTATGCTAGTTTTCCATGAGATAAATGCCAAGTATTTTTCAAGTACAAATATAAGCAATTTCCATGTAAACCAATCAGCAACAAAGACTCGGACGCTGAACAGTGTCAGCCGCCACCTGGAATGGGCAACAGTGTTGGGTTTTACGCTGTAGCCGACCAGCTGCAGGCTGGACGGGTCGGCATTCCTGCCATGGCCGACTTCGACTTACCAACTGCAGAGACAGGTGCCGTGTCGCGTAATGTTCAGAGACTTTCTGTCACCACTATCAGTGCAGAGTGCGATGTGCCTTCCCAGCTCCAAGTGACGCATTCAGAGTGTGTTAACATGGAAGTGGCGACATCTACCCAAAGCCTCATCTCAATGGAGAGTGGCCAATGTGCTGGGTCTTCCCCTGAGGTGCAGACGGGTCAGGAGGCGGAGGAAAGTGAAGGACAGGATGGCGATGAGGGCGAGACTACCTTACCATGGAGAACCAGCGACAGGCAGGTCGACCTCCAAGTTTCCCTAGACACTGAGCAAGTAGCCACTGAGTCAGAAAGAATCGTTGATGTAGAAATGTTAACTTCGAGACTGATTTGCGAAGAGACCTATGACAACAATGAGAATGAGCGCCGGGAGGATTTCGACCATTGCTCCGATAACGAGTCGACCACGAG
>JAXIVD010005237.1:0-30364 GCA_036785275.1 Cancer borealis | reverse complement strand
CCTACATTTGTCGGCACGCAACAAAAGTTATTACGACAAACTATTGCTTCATGTTTACTCCGTCATGTAGAAAGCAAAGAATAATAAAAAAAAACTTCAATAGAGAAAGCAAGCAAATTCTTATCAAAGTGTGTGGTTTGTATGCTGGCTGGCCCCTCGAAAATATTTATGCACACAAGCAGAACGCAGACAACAAACAGGGCGGAGAAAACATCAACAATGACAATATTTCTACATGCACTTTAAAGGTTACTGGCCGATCGTGCGCAGAAAGAAGGAACCTTTCGCTGGGATGAATATGCATTTTTTCCTCTTAAGTATTGTAGCTTACAAAGATATAAGAAAAAAGGGTGTGATGGTGTGCACAAGAGGAGGAGAAGGAGGAAGAGGCCATGAGGGAAGGAAAGGTAGAGAAGTGTGAAGGCCAGCCGTCGTTATCCTTGATGTGCATTCATTGAAAGCAAAAGGGATATTAAGAACACATGCAAGTCGAGGACCCACCAGCGAGGAGGCAACGGCTGGGGAACGAGGGTTTGCTGGCGAGACGAAAGAGGGAGAACTCAAGCGAAAGTTCCCTGATTCATGATATATAATGGACTCTAATACCATTTAAGGGAAACTGACAGCTTTCAAGGGACACTTATAGGATTCAAAGGAGATTGGTAGGATTCATGGGACATTTATAGGTTTTAAAGGACACTCATATACTTTGAGTGCTATTTATAGGATTCAAAGGACACTCATGATGGAAGGGACAATTATTGGGCACAAAGGAAACTTATTTCATTCAAAGGATATTTACAGGATTCAAAGGACATTTAAAGCAGTAAAAGTGGCAGGATCTTTTAGGAGTGACTGCTAACCAATAGGATCTCCAGTATAGGACTTTAGCTCCGTCAAGTCCTCTTCCCCCTAATATGTCCCCGCGAGATAGGCTTGAGGGCCTCTCCTGACACAGCCTCTTACAGTTAGGTTCCAATCCTTATGGTAAATTATTTGCTCTTCTGAGGGAGGAGATGACACAGACACTTTCACGCTCTCTTGAACATGAACACTTCAAATAACTACGTGTCACTTACGTTTAACAAGGTCTTTATTACGTTGTTGCGTCTGACAGCAGGTGAAAATATAAATATCTTCATCATTATTTATTATCATTTCTTCTCCTCCAACTCGTCCTACGTCTCTCTTCTTTTTCTTCTTTTTTTTCTTTCACTTTCTCCTTACTCCACTTCATCATTATTATCATTATCATCATTATCATTTAACGTATGAGGATTCAACACACCTCCAGTCGTTCCCGTAGTGTAGCGGTTATCACGTGCGCCTCACACGCGCAAGGTCCCCGGTTCGACCCCGGGCGGGAACACTTTTACACAAACGAACCCAAGATACCCACGCGTCGCTTATTGTTTTGCCACTAAGTGTGCATCTCCATCGTGACTGCCGGACAAGATGAGTGAGTATAAGGATAGTAATTCCCTCTCTCCCTCCCTCACACTCAAAAATAGTTATAAAATATACACATCAATATATGTAAAAAGAAAAACGCAACCAAATGTGATTCAAACGTAATACAAACACGAATAGGAAAGCAAACAAAAGAAAAGACAACAAAACATAATGTAAACCTAACTCAAGAAATTTGTTATCCTCCAGCAAAACAATCACGGAATGAACACCAACAGTTTCCACGTAATTAGAAACCTACTGAAAGCAAGGAGCACTTACCGCCCATCTAAGTCGTGAGATGCCATCCCCGAGGGCGCGTCGGACAAGAAGACGTGGTGGTGGTAGTGATGGTGGTAGTGGTGGAGGAACAGGCTGGGTGGAGGATCACATTAAGGGGTCAGCGGTGGTTCAGTCTGAGTCCTGCCGTAGAAGTGTGATCCTTGACACCTTATATTAGTACTTGCACCAGACTCTATATTGCCTCGGCTCATCCTCTTCCCGCACTCTTTATCAGCAGCTGTCAAAGAAAACAATATTTACATCAATACTCATTACCCTGAAGATGCAAGAAGTGACGTTATTCTAGACAAGGATACTCAGGCCATTGAGGTAGAAGGGAAAGTGAATAACTGAAAGTGATGCTGGAGTGAAAGTGTTATGTCCTGTTGTGATGCTGCTGCTACTACTCTCGTTATTATTACTGACGCGGCAAAAAAAAAAAGATAAATAGAAAAATGAAAAAATAATGAGCTCACATCAGCACAAACATCAACAAATACATCACAATCCCCTTGCCAGCCAACCATTGCATAACATCATAACACATCGTCACCGCAACATCCCGATCGTTACGTTGTGAATTATTTCAACAAGGACACTCGCACAGAAAACGGAACGACACGAGGGGAGACACAACCTTTTTTTAACGCCAGCAAGAAAAGAAAAAGAAAAAGAAAAATAATTATATACATGTAATATGCTTTGATATTTTTTCAACAATAACAACGCGCTGTAATTTTTCTTGTGCTCCTTATTACATAGATAAATAACAACACATTAATTAAGGAAATATTTAATATGAGTCCTTCTCAGTTTTTCTGCATAACATATAAATATTATTTTTCTTTACACACACACACACACACACACACACACACACACACACACACACACACACACACACACACACACACACACACACACACACACACACACACACACACACACACACACACACACACACACACACACACACTCACTCACTCACTCACTCACTCACTCACTCACCCACCCACCCACCCACCCACCCACCCACCCACGCACGCACGCACGCACGCACGCACGCACGCACGCACGCACCCACACACACACACACACACACACACACACACACACACACACACACACACACACACACACACACACACACACACACACACACGAAAAGAAGACTTAAATGTATAGCTTGACTTATCACATTTTACCTTTCCCAAACTTCTCTAATTGAACGTGTCACAGGAAGGAAGGACGAACAAACAGCTGGACAGACTATACAGGTGTCATATTTACAGATGTTCTCTTTGGTTAATAAAAAAATCATGGAGGTTAAGACGTTGTGGGGAAGGAAGGGTGGGAGGAGGGAGGCAGGGAGCACTGCCCCCTACCGTAACGCCGCGCTCGTCAGTAACGCCACCTCCTCCGTTGTGATTATAGGGTGCAGCTGCAAAATCACTCCTTCAGGGTCTCCTTGCGGGTGTTTGGAAGGTGTAATGTAACAACACCTCGCTAGGCAAGGCCCTTATTCCCTTCTTCGAGTTTTTCTTCTGTTTCAAGCAAAGGTGATTGATTGACTTGTCTAAAAATCAACAAATAAAAAAAAAATAAAACATCATGAATCCAGGTTGATGTAGACATTAACGCGAGGTGGAGCGGAACTTACACTTTCGTATGTCAACAAAAATTTGCTTACGTTGTGAGAAATTAAGTTCTTTATTTCTTTATCTATTTTTTTTCTTCACTTTGATCCAGGGGGTGTACATCAGGAAACACGAACACGTTGTATGGACATAGAACTACAGGTGGTCGTAGTTGGTAGTGTAATAATACTTCTTTCGCTCCTGAAAGTGATCAGATCCGTGAAAACATAAGGATACTCACTCTCACCTTCACTTTTCACTCTCACGTTCATCTGGCGACAGTACTGACCGGTTCACGCTCAGTGCCTGCCTGTCTGCCTGTCCTTCACTTGTCATGTTATTTTCCCAGAATCGTAAATAAACTAATACAGTGTCTCTTGCTATGCCTGGCTCCCCGTCCCTCCCTCCCTCCCTCCCTCCCTCCCTCCCTCCCTCCCTCCCTCCCTCCCTCCCTCCCTCCCTCCCTCTCTCCCTCTCTCCTTTCCTCCCTCCCTCCCTCCCTCCCTTCCTCCCTCCTTCCCTCCTCTCCTCCTTCGCTCCTAGGGACACACAGTAAGTCAGGCAGGCTCACCCCAACATCGCGTCCTTTGCATTCTTTCCCCCCATTACAGCTCCACCCTCCTCGCGGCCCTGGACCCTCGTCACCACCTCAGCAGGAAGCAGCCGCCCTCCGCTACCTATATATTCCTCCTCCTCGCTCTTGCTTCCTCAGTCCAGTGCTCCCCTTCGTTACGGCAACACTTGAGGTGAACAATTGCTCCAGTCAGTACAGAGAAGCCGACAAACACGTCACACTCCACCGTCAGCGTCTCCGTCACGGCATGGCACAGCGGGAAACCATATGAATTTTACTATTACATTATAGTTATGATTCCGTCTATCACACGCTTCAGCACCAAGGAAATAATGGATCAGTCTAATCCTTGTGGATATTGGGCTTTAAATTCACTGTTAATGTAATAATGATCATGCCTAAAAAAAAAGAAAAAAGGGAAAGGAAATCATATAGAGCGAAAATATGATGAAGTATTAAATCTGAGCTTCTCTATCTATCGTTGACTAGCTTTCGTAAATCATATATCGTAAACCATCTATCGTAAACTATCTATTGTAAACTACCGAATAACTGTAAATACACCCAACTCCCCTCCCATCCCCTTCCTCCCTCAACAGTCTCACGGTCCATCACTCTCCTATGTTATCACGCCTCCCCATACTCCCCTCCCCAACTCCTATGCATAAGGTAGATCTCCTAGTATAATAATACTGTCACGTGGTTTGTTTGGGTCAAGTCAGGGTCAAGCTCCACCATGGGTCATCCTTTCAAGGGTCATCAATAGCGTGTGAGTGACAGAGGAAGTATCATTAACATAGAGGCGTGTCAGCAGGTGTCGTGTTCACTGTCTGCTCAACAATCTATGTGCCTCGCCGGGACAGGATTGGCAACGGTGTCTATTGTTGTAGTGGGATGACAGGCACACAGATAGGCACTCAGACAGATACAGACACACACATACACTTATACACATAAACAAACTAACAAAAATAATGATAATGATGAAAATTATTACGATGATAGTGTGGATATTAATCATGATGATACTACTACTACTACTCCTCCTCCTCCTCCTCCTCCTCCTCCTCCTCCTCCTCCTCCTCCTCCTCCTCCTACTACTACTACTACTACTACTACTACTACTACTACTACTACTACTACTACTATTACTACTACTACTACTAATACTACTATTACAACTACTACTACTAATACTACTACTACTACTACTACTACTTCTACTACTACTATGCTACAACTATAACTAATGATAATCATAATAAATGAATTAATTATAATAATAATATAAATAACAAATAATAATAATAATAATAAAGATAATGATAATTAATAACATTAATAATAATAATAATATTAATAATAACAATAATAATAATAACAATAGTAATAATAATAATAATAATAGTAATAGTAATAATAATAATAATAATAATAATAATAATAATAATAATAATAATAATAAGACATTAATATCATTATTATTATTACTATAATTACAATTATCATTAAAATTATCATAATAATCATTATCAATATTATTATTGTTAACATTATTATTGCTATAATTATTACTCTTGTTGTTGTTGTTCTTCTTCTACTTCTATTATTACTGAGTAGAAAAAGGATAATGATAATATAAGCACAATGATAATAATTATGTTCGTTTGTCATCTGACGTCAATAATTTACAACCAATCAGTGTTCTGTACGTCATCATCACGTAATGCATTAAGGAGCAGCGGTACAGTGTGTGTGGCGGGCAGTGGCTCAACCTGGCACATAATTCCCAGCCCTTCTTCCCCTCAGATGATGCGCGTGGCTGTCGTAGTGTTGTTGGCCGCAGCGGCGGCGGTGGTGGTGGCCAGGCCGGACGCAGACGCCGACGCCGAAGCTAAGCCAGCCGCTGCAGCCAAGCCAGACCCAGACGCAGAGGCGGATCCCGGTTACTACCACGCGCCGCGCTGCTACCCGAAGACTCACTACGTCACCGACTACAGGACTGAAGTCAAACAGGTTAGTGCCGGGCCGGCCACCCAGTCTCCTTCCCTTTCTGTACCCATGTAAATTACCACGTATATAGAGAGACGCCTCCCACTCCCATCCCCACAAGCCCCACCTCACCTTTCCACTCACTGTATTCTTGTACCTGTACAAACAACTCCTTCCCCCCGTATCCCTGTCCCCTGACCCTCACTCTCCCCCCTCCCCCCGTAGGTGCCGGTGTACTCAACGCTCATCAAGCACCAGGTGGTGCCCAAGACGGTGTTGCACCCCGTGTACAAGACCATCCACAACACCCAGTACCAGACCCAGTACGTGCCCAAGTACGTCACGCAGACCGCTTACAAGACCGAACAAAAGTACGTGACGCAGCACAAGACGGTATACCACACCCAGCACAACATGAAGTACGTCACCACCACCCACCTGGTGCCCCAGTACATCACCTCGTCATTCTACCACACCCAGTACGTCACCCAGACCCAGCACAAGGTGGTGCACAAGACCGCCTACCATCCCAAGTACGTCACCTCCACCGTGGTGCAGTACCACACCCAGTACGAGACGCAGGTGGTGCCCGAGTACGTCACCGTCACCAAGGAGCGACACACCTATAAGACCGTGTGCCCCGTCACCCCTGGCTACGGCTACTGAGCGTGTTAGACAGTGTATGAAACTATGTAATAAAGTGTATTTAGCAGAGGATGCAGACTTTACATTTATTTTCCTTACATTTCTTTTACTTCATGGAACTCAACGTAAACAGTTAAAAGAGGAATCTTGGCAGCGTGTGTTCTGTTTAAAATTCAATCTTGACAGGGAAGCTGCATGGAGTGTGCTCAGACGACACCAAAATGATGTTTCTTGAGGGAAAAAAAGAGAAAAAAAGAGAGAAAAAAATTCTCCCGTCTGTTATGTAGGTAAACTTTTATATGAAATCCAATTAAACTTCTCGTTTTCCCACGACGCTTGGTGGAGCCCCGGTGCCCTGGTTCGACCCCGGGCGGGAACACTTTTACACAAACGAACCCAAGATACCCACGCGTCGCTTATTGTTTTGCCACTAAGTGTGCATCTCCATCGTGACTGCCGGACAAGATGAGTGAGTATAAGGATAGTAATTCCCTCTCTCCCTCCCTCACACTCAAAAATAGTTATAAAATATACACATCAATATATGTAAAAAGAAAAACGCAACCAAATGTGATTCAAACGTAATACAAACACGAATAAGAAAGCAAACAAAAGAAAAGACAACAAAACATAATGTAAACCTAACTCAAGAAATTTGTTATCCTCCCGCAAAACAATCACGGAATGAACACCAACAGTTTCCACGTAATTAGAAACCTACTGAAAGCAAGGAGCACTTACCGCCCATCTAAGTCGTGAGATGCCATCCCCGAGGGCGCGTCGGACAAGAAGACGTGGTGGTGGTAGTGATGGTGGTAGTGGTGGAGGAACAGGCTGGGTGGAGGATCACATTAAGGGGTCAGCGGTGGTTCAGTCTGAGTCCTGCCGTAGAAGTGTGATCCTTGACACCTTATATTAGTACTTGCACCAGACTCTATATTGCCTCGGCTCATCCTCTTCCCGCACTCTTTATCAGCAGCTGTCAAAGAAAACAATATTTACATCAATACTCATTACCCTGAAGATGCAAGAAGTGACGTCATTCTACACAAGGATACTCAGGCCATTGAGGTAGAAGAGAAAGTGAATAACTGAAAGTGATGCTGGAGTGAAAGTGTTATGTCCTGTTGTGATGCTGCTGCTACTACTCTCGTTATTATTACTGACGCGGCAAAAAAAAAAAGATAAATAGAAAAATGAAAAAATAATGAGCTCACAACAGCACAAACATCAACAAATACATCACAATCCCCTTGCCAGCCAACCATTGCATAAAATCATAACACATCGTCACCGCAACATCCCGATCGTTACGTTGTGGATTATTTCAACAAGGACACTCGCACAGAAAACGGAAGGACACGAGGGGAGACACAACCTTTTTTTAACGCCAGCAAGAAAACAAAAAGAAAAAGAAAAAGAATTATATACATGTAATATGCTTTGATATTTTTTCAACAATAACAACGCGCTGTAATTTTTCTTTTGTTCCTTATTACATAGATAAATAACAACACATTAATTAAGGAAATATTTAATATGAGTCCTCAGTTTTTCTGCATAACATATAAATATTATTTTTCTTCACACACACACACACACACACACACACACACACACACACACACACACACACACACACACACACACACACACACACACACACACACACACACACACACACACACACTCACTCACTCACTCACTCACTCACCCACCCACCCACCCACCCACCCACCCACCCACCCACGCACGCACGCACGCACGCACGCACGCACGCACGCACGCACACACACACACACACACACACACACACACACACACACACACACACACACACACACACACACACACACACACACACACACACACACACACACACACACACACACACACACACACACACACACGAAAAGAAGACTTAAATGTATAGCTTGACTTATCACATTTTACCTTTCCCAAACTTCTCTAATTGAACGTGTCACAGGAAGGAAGGATGAACAAACAGCTGGACAGACTATACAGGTGTCATATTTACAGATGTTCTCTTTGGTTAATAAAAAAATCATGGAGGTTAAGACGTTGTGGGGAAGGAAGGGTGGGAGGAAGGAGGCAGGGAGCGCTGCCCCCTACCGTAACGCCGCGCTCGTTAGTAACGCCACCTCCTCCGTTGTGATTATAGGGTGCAGCTGCAAAATCACTCCTTCAGGGTCTCCTTGCGGGTGTTTGGAAGGTGTAATGTAACAACAATTGATTGTACTGTGAATGTATCTATAATGCGAAAATCTAAGTAAAAGAAAATACCGCATACAGATTTGTTCTAATTAAACAAATTAAACTCACTGTAACTACCTTAGTTTTCCATCCTTTGTATTTTCAATCACTGATTCGAGTTCTGCAAACCTTGCTGATTCCTACGGTATGTAACAAATAGCAATAGGAAAAAAAATAGTTGTTAAAATAGGCCGATAAGGCAAAGATAGTTTGTGTGCTCTTGTGTATGCTGTTGTGCTCTCTCTCTCTCTCTCTCTCTCTCTCTCTCTCTCTCTCTCTCTCTCTCTCTCTCTCTCTCTCTCTCTCTCTCTCTCTCTCTCTCTCTCTCTCTCTCTCTCTCTCTCTTCTTTTTTTTCTTTTTTTTATTAAAACATATGACAAAATTATGTACAGAAAGAACTTAAAGCTGTGCATTGGCGTGCACAGCTATATTAAAAGTTCCATGACACATGAAATATATACTACATAATAACTTATAATACATAATAATATATAATATTAGCACCACATCGCTAAAAAGTTCATGTTACGCGTGGGGCAGGAATGGTGTAGGGAGTGTGCCTCTCCAGGTGTTGGCGGCCATCTTTACCTGCTGGTTGGACATATGTGGTACATCAGGCGTGGCCTCCGTGAAGCCGTTCCACAGTCGAGCTGCCCTGGCCATATAGGTCCGTTGGTGCTGCGACGTGTGGGAGAGGGGCACCACCACACGTTGATTTCCTGTTGCTGCTTGTCGCATCGTCCTATGGGCTGGGTGAGGCGGCAGGCACAGCTGGGTGAGGTGGGGAGGGCGCAGCACCTGAGTCTTGAGACAGACAGTCAGGGTTGATACGTCCCTGCGGTGTTCGAAAGACGTCATGCTGGAAGGGATCTCCGCTTCTTCCCCCAGCAGTCGGAGGGCACGTCTCTGCACCGCGTTAAGGCGCCGGGTGTGAGTGGCGGCACCGGACATCCATGCCAAGGCATCATATTCCATACATGGACGAATCTGTGCCTTGTACAGAGTCAGGATGCCTAGGGAGTCGAGGCTTCCCGCCACCCTGCGAAGAGCAGACACGCGCTGAGAGGTCTGGCGGGCTACAGACGTGATGTGTCGTTCGTAGCGCAGCTCCCGGTCAGGGTGACTCCCAGGATCTTGATGTTATCCTGGAGGTGCAGCCGAACGCCCTCAAACCGTAGCTGTCCCTCCACTGCCTGAGGAGCAGCAGGAGACCGGGAGACGACCATGGCGTGTGTCTTATTCGGCGCAAAATCGACCTGCCACCTTTCTCTCTCTCTCTCTCTCTCTCTCTCTCTCTCTCTCTCTCTCTCTCTCTCTCTCTCTCTCTCTCTCTCTCTCTCTCTCTCTCTCTCTCTCTCTCTCTCTCTCTCTCTCTCTCTCTCTCTCTCTCTCTCTCTCTCTCTCTCTCTCTCTCTCTCTCTCTCTCTCTCTCTCTCTCTCTCTCTCTCTCTCTCTCTCTCTCTTACTAATTTATTGTAATTTGTGTTTTTTAACTCACACGAAAGGGGTGTGAGAGGGATATAGGGAAGACAGAGGGAGAGAAAAAAGGGGAATGGAGAGGGAGGGAATAAAGAGGGGGGAATGGGCGAGAGGGGGAAGGAAGAGACAAAGAAGAAGAGAGAGAAAAATGGGGTAGTGGGTGGGAAGGAGGGTGGAGGGGGAGGCAGGCAGTGTGAGTGCGTGGGAGAGAAAACGGGGGTGTTGGGGGTGGGGGGGGAACGGGCTGCGAGCGGGAGAGAAGAGAAGGGGGGGAGGGAGCGGGGCATATGGAGAGAAAACGGGGGTGGGGGGGGGGGATGGGCTGCGAACAGAAGGAGGGAGAGGGAGAGAAAGAGAAGGGCGGGGCAAGAGTAAGCCAGCCAATCACGAGACAGAGTCTGCCTACGTCACTGGCACTGGCGGAGCGGGTGAAAATCTGATGAAGTTTTCGGAAATATGCGCCCCGGTTCGACCCCGGGCGGGAACACTTTTACACAAACGAACCCAAGATTCCCACGCGTCGCTTATTGTTTTGCCACTAAGTGTGCATCTCCATCGTGACTGCCGGACAAGATGAGTGAGTATAAGGATAGTAATTCCCTCTCTCCCTCCCTCACACTCAAAAATAGTTATAAAATATACACATCAATATATGTAAAAAGAAAAACGCAACCAAATGTGATTCAAACGTAATACAAACACGAATAAGAAAGCAAACAAAAGAAAAGACAACAAAACATAATGTAAACCTAACTCAAGAAATTTGTTATCCTCCCGCAAAACAATCACGGAATGAACACCAACAGTTTCCACGTAATTAGAAACCTACTGAAAGCAAGGAGCACTTACCGCCCATCTAAGTCGTGAGATGCCATCCCCGAGGGCGCGTCGGACAAGAAGACGTGGTGGTGGTAGTGATGGTGGTAGTGGTGGAGGAACAGGCTGGGTGGAGGATCACATTAAGGGGTCAGCGGTGGTTCAGTCTGAGTCCTGCCGTAGAAGTGTGATCCTTGACACCTTATATTAGTACTTGCACCAGACTCTATATTGCCTCGGCTCATCCTCTTCCCGCACTCTTTATCAGCAGCTGTCAAAGAAAACAATATTTACATCAATACTCATTACCCTGAAGATGCAAGAAGTGACGTCATTCTACACAAGGATACTCAGGCCATTGAGGTAGAAGGGAAAGTGAATAACTGAAAGTGATGCTGGAGTGAAAGTGTTATGTCCTGTTGTGATGCTGCTGCTACTACTCTCGTTATTATTACTGACGCGGCAAAAAAAAAAAGATAAATAGAAAAATGAAAAAATAATGAGCTCACAACAGCACAAACATCAACAAATACATCACAATCCCCTTGCCAGCCAACCATTGCATAACATCATAACACATCGTCACCGCATCATCCCGATCGTTACGTTGTGGATTATTTCAACAAGGACACTCGCACAGAAAACGGAAGGACACGAGGGGAGACACAACCTTTTTTTAACGCCAGCAAGAAAAGAAAAAGAAAAAGAAAAATAATTATATACATGTAATATGCTTTGATATTTTTTCAACAATAACAACGCGCCGTAATTTTTCTTTTGTTCCTTATTACATAGATAAATAACAACACATTAATTAAGGAAATATTTAATATGAGTCCTCAGTTTTTCTGCATAACATATAAATATTATTTTTCTTCACACACACACACACACACACACACACACACACACACACACACACACACACACACACACACACACACACACACACACACACACACACACACACACTCACTCACTCACTCACTCACTCACTCACTCACTCACCCACCCACCCACCCACCCACCCACCCACCCACCCACCCACGCACGCACGCACGTACGCACGCACGCACGCACACACACACACACACACACACACACACACACACACACACACACACACACACACACACACACACACACACACACACACACACACACACACACACACACGAAAAGAAGACTTAAATGTATAGCTTGACTTATCACATTTTACCTTTCCCAAACTTCTCTAATTGAACGTGTCACAGGAAGGAAGGACGAACAAACAGCTGGACAGACTATACAGGTGTCATATTTACAGATGTTCTCTTTGGTTAATAAAAAAATCATGGAGGTTAAGACGTTGTGGGGAAGGAAGGGTGGGAGGAGGGAGGCAGGGAGCACTGCCCCCTACCGTAACGCCGCGCTCGTCAGTAACGCCACCTCCTCCGTTGTGATTATAGGGTGCAGCTGCAAAATCACTCCTTCAGGGTCTCCTTGCGGGTGTTTGGAAGGTGTAATGTAACAACACCTCGCTAGGCAAGTCCCTTATTCCCTTCTTCGAGTTTTTCTTCTGTTTCAAGCAAAGGTGATTGATTGACTTGTCTAAAAATCAACAAATAAAAAAAAAAAAAAACATCATGAATCCAGGTTGATGTAGACATTAACGCGAGGTGGAGCGGAACTTACACTTTCGTATGTCAACAAAAATTTGCTTACGTTGTGAGAAATTAAGTTCTTTATTTCTTTATCTATTTTTTTTTTCACTTTGATCCAGGGGGTGTACATCAGGAAACACGAACACGTTGTATGGACATAGAACTACAGGTGGTCGTAGTTGGTAGTGTAATAATACTTCTTTCGCTCCTGAAAGTGATCAGATCCGTGAAAACATAAGGATACTCACTCTCACCTTCACTTTTCACTCTCACGTTCATCTGGCGACAGTACTGACCGGTTCACGCTCAGTGCCTGCCTGTCTGCCTGTCCTTCACTTGTCATGTTATTTTCCCAGAATCGTAAATAAACTAATACAGTGTCTCTTGCTATGCCTGGCTCCCCGTCCCTCCCTCCCTCCCTCCCTCCCTCCCTCCCTCCCTCCCTCTCTCCCTCTCTCCTTTCCTCCCTCCCTCCCTCCCTCCCTTCCTCCCTCCTTCCCTCCTCTCCTCCTTCGCTCCTAGGGACACACAGTAAGTCAGGCAGGCTCACCCCAACATCGCGTCCTTTGCATTCTTTCCCCCCATTACAGCTCCACCCTCCTCGCGGCCCTGGACCCTCGTCACCACCTCAGCAGGAAGCAGCCGCCCTCCGCTACCTATATATTCCTCCTCCTCGCCCTTGCTTCCTCAGTCCAGTGCTCCCCTTCGTTACGGCAACACTTGAGGTGAACAATTGCTCCAGTCAGTACAGAGAAGCCGACAAACACGTCACACTCCACCGTCAGCGTCTCCGTCACGGCATGGCACAGCGGGAAACCATATGAATTTTACTATTACATTATAGTTATGATTCGTCTATCACACGCTTCAGCACCAAGGAAATAATGGATCAGTCTAATCCTTGTGGATATTGGGCTTTAAATTCACTGTTAATGTAATAATGATCATGCCTAAAAAAAAAGAAAAAAGGGAAAGGAAATTATATAGAGCGAAAATATGATGAAGTATTAAATCTGAGCTTCTCTATCTATCGTTGACTAGCTTTCGTAAATCATATATCGTAAACCATCTATCGTAAACTATCTATTGTAAACTACCGAATAACTGTAAATACACCCAACTCCCCTCCCATCCCCTTCCTCCCTCAACAGTCTCACGGTCCATCACTCTCCTATGTTATCACGCCTCCCCATACTTCCCTCCCCAACTCCTATGCATAAGGTAGATCTCCTAGTATAATAATACTGTCACGTGGTTTGTTTGGGTCAAGTCAAGTCAAGTCAAGTCAAGTTTGTTTGGGTCAAGTCAAGCTCCACCATGGGTGGATCAATAGCGTGTGAGTGACAGAGGAAGTATCATTAACATAGAGGCGTGTCAGCAGGTGTCGTGTTCACTGTCTGCTCAACAATCTATGTGCCTCGCCGGGACAGGATTGGCAACGGTGTCTATTGTTGTAGTGGGATGACAGGCACACAGATAGGCACTCAGACAGATACAGACACACACATACACTTATACACATAAACAAACTAACAAAAATAATGATAATGATGAAAATTATTACGATGATAGTGTGGATATTAATCATGATGATACTACTACTACTACTCCTCCTCCTCCTCCTCCTCCTCCTCCTCCTCCTCCTCCTCCTCCTCCTCCTCCTCCTCCTCCTCCTCCTACTACTACTACTACTACTACTATTATTACTACTAATAATACTACTACTACTATTACAACTACTACTACTACTACTACTACTACTACTACTACTTCTACTACTACTATGCTACAACTATAACTAATGATAATCATAATAAATGAATTAATTATAATAATAATATAAATAACAAATAATAATAATAATAATAAGGATAATGATAATTAATAACATTAATAATAATAATAATAATAATAATAACAATAATAATAATAACAATAGTAATAATAATAATAATAATAGTAATAGTAATAATAATAATAATAATAATAATAATAATAATAATAAGACATTAATATCATTATTATTATTACTATAATTACAATTATCATTAAAATTATCATAATAATCATTATCAATATTATTATTATTAACATTATTATTGCTATAATTATTACTCTTGTTCTTGTTCTTGTTCTTCTTCTACTTCTATTATTACTGAGTAGAAAAAGGATAATGATAAAATAAGCACAATGATAATAATTATGTTCGTTTGTCATCTGACGTCAATAATGTACAACCAATCAGTGTTCTGTACGTCATCATCACGTAATGCATTAAGGAGCAGCGGTACAGTGTGTGTGGCGAGCACTGGCTCAACCTGGCACATAATTCCCAGCCCTTCTTCCCCTCAGATGATGCGCGTGGCTGTCGTAGTGTTGTTGGCCGCAGCGGCGGCGGTGGTGGTGGCCAGGCCGGACGCAGACGCCGACGCCGAAGCTAAGCCAGCCGCTGCAGCCAAGCCAGACCCAGACGCAGAGGCGGATCCCGGTTACTACCACGCGCCGCGCTGCTACCCGAAGACTCACTACGTCACCGATTACAGGACTGAAGTCAAACAGGTTAGTGCCGGGCCGGCCACCCAGTCTCCTTCCCTTTCTGTACCCATGTAAATTACCACGTATATAGAGAGACGCCTCCCACTCCCATCCCAACAAGCCCCACCTCACCTTTCCACTCACTGTATTCTTGTACCTGTACAAACAACTCCTTCCCCCCGTATCCCTGTCCCCTGACCCTCACTCTCCCCCCTCCCCCTGTAGGTGCCGGTGTACTCAACGCTCATCAAGCACCAGGTGGTGCCCAAGACGGTGTTGCACCCCGTGTACAAGACCATCCACAACACCCAGTACCAGACCCAGTACGTGCCCAAGTACGTCACGCAGACCGCTTACAAGACCGAACAAAAGTACGTGACGCAGCACAAGACGGTATACCACACCCAGCACAACATGAAGTACGTCACCACCACCCACCTGGTGCCCCAGTACATCACCTCGTCATTCTACCACACCCAGTACGTCACCCAGACCCAGCACAAGGTGGTGCACAAGACCGCCTACCATCCCAAGTACGTCACCTCCACCGTGGTGCAGTACCACACCCAGTACGAGACGCAGGTGGTGCCCGAGTACGTCACCGTCACCAAGGAGCGACACACCTATAAGACCGTGTGCCCCGTCACCCCTGGCTACGGCTACTGAACGTGTTAGACAGTGGATGAAACTATGTAATAAAGTGTATTTAGCAGAGGATGCAGACTTTACATTTATTTTCCTTACATTTCTTTTACTTCATGGAACTCAACGTAAACAGTTAAAAGAGGAATCTTGGCAGCGTGTGTTCTGTTTCAAATTCAATCTTGACAGGGAAGCTGCATGGAGTGTGCTCAGACGACACCAAAATGATGTTTCTTGAGGAAAAAAAAGAGAAAAAAAGAGAGAAAAAAATTCTCCCGTCTGTTATGTAGGTAAACTTTTATGTGAAATCCAATTAAACTTCTCGTTTTCCCACGACGCTTGGTGGTGCCCCGGAGCCTGGCAACGCACACCAACGGCGTCATAGTGTGTTATCACGATCAACTTTCTAAAGCTGTGTAGACGACCCGCGGTGCAGTGTTACAACCAAGTGACTGACAACGGTGCGTCAAGACCACCTGTCCTGCAACACTCAGTAGCGTCATCACTAGCACTCAACACGAACAATATAATATGAATGAAGGAATGTATACTTTCTACACCAATATGCACCAAGTCACTGGCAGGTCGATGACACACTGCTGCCTTGGCCGCCTCCTCTGCCAAGTCTGCCCACTTGTCACAATCCTCCCTCGCCATGTCTTGCCCCTCCTTGATGCAGCCCAGATACTGAATATCTGCACGTTACGCTACCTGAGTTTATTAATCACCATCGTTAAGTCTGCCAGGCTGAACAAGACTATCACTACACAACAACAACCCCACCAAACACAGAGACTCGCACACATGAGCAATATTCTATAGGAAAAGTTTAATTATTCACGGTAATTTATGCAACTTTAAACAAGGCTGATCTAACAATGTAATTTCTTAATGATTAGCAAGAGCTGAGAAAGAACGTGGAATTCTTAAATAGAAAACAGGAGTCTGTCTGGCAGGTGGGCGGTGAGCAGTATCGCCTTTAACGCATCCCACCACAAAGCTCACTTCAGCGTGTAACATCAACGGTTCAAAGATAATGATCCGAGGCACAAACAGATAAGGACTAAAAATACCGCATGAAAGGAGCTAAAAATACATGAGAGGAAGGATAAAAATACCGCCAAATATGAAGGAATATCATCGTTTGGGGAGAGTGGGCGGAAGGTGGAGGGGTGATGGGCGGATACGGCATCACATCCACCACCACCACCACCACCACCACCACCACCACCACCACCACCACCACCACCACCACCACCACCACCACCACCACCAAAACAACATCAACAACAATCCTTCACACCACCACAAAACCAAAATAAGTAAGTAAGTATATAAGTGAATAAAATAATGATAGCATACAATAAAAACAAGACATAAATCAAGCTAGTGGTGGAGGCCTAAGAATATACGACCAAATATGTATGGGACGTGATTTATACCTCCTCCTCCTTTACTTTATTATTATTGTTATTGTTATTATTATTATTATTATTATTATTATTATTATTATTATTATTATTATTATTATTATTATTATTATCATCATTATCATCAATCTGTGAACGATAACAGTCACAAATGTTTCAGTTAAGGATGGTACAGAAAACACAATAGCAAAAAAAAAAAAAGGAATAACTAAATCAATAACTACAATTAATTCAACTCAATTATAATACTCCCTTAATATAACCAACAATTAACCAAAGCTACAAAAAGACCCACACACACACACAACAAAAAAGGAAAAAATATTGAGCAAGTAATCTGAGACACAATGCATAAAGATCAGTCACACGTAACATATACACAACAGCATGAGATGAAAGAGATGGAGATAAACAATAGAAAGCACACACTTGAAGATCAGCTCAGGTAAGGCATCGCTTGTGTGATGTCATGCATGCAATGGAAGCTTAACTGGATGACACAGGAAAAAGTCGCGAGAGGAAAAAGTCGCGAGAAGAGTCGAGAAAAAGAAAACATTGCATTCGTCTGTAAAAGAAAAAAAGCAAAGAGGATGGAGAGCGAGGTAAGCCATATGATTCAGGTCACCTACATTATGTAAGATAATGACGCTTTTGTTATTTAACGAGGAAACAAATCCAAAGTAAAAGAGAAAGGTATTCAAACCACGTTAAGGCCAGGAGTGTTGCAAGAATTCAGAACAGTGATTCATAACCTTTTCTATGTCTCGCATCGCATCTCTAGGAAATGTTTGATTCATTTTCGTATCCTCCCAACGCGCCACCAAGCAGGTCGTGGGGCAGGTCTATCTGTATGTACTGTACGCATGTGCTGCAAACCTGACAATTAGAACACATCATTGCCAAATAATGACAATCTCCAATGACGACGGTGAAAGCGATACTGCAACCCATCACTTTATTTTATTCTTCATAACCTGGAATACTTCGCTTAGACTTGCTTTACTAACTATTCGAGTATTATTTAGGATGTTATAAGTGGAGTTAGGTTAATTTTGGAAGTGACTAAACTATTTCGACCGTTAGTAGACCGTACGTAGTAGTTATGAGTATTAGGTTAGGTTAGGAAATTGCACGTGGGTCAGTTAGTAAAGTCCTTCTCTGCCCACAATCTTTTATTCGTCGTTTGGCCTAGGAGGGTAGAAAGGAAAGGAAAGGTGAATGCTACTCAGTAATATCAAAGAAAATAAAAAAACAGTCACAGCGTCACACAATCACTAATCACTGACTTTCTCACGCCTGTCACGTTCTTCACACTCTAATCGTTGAAGAAATTTGAAACCAATGAAAAAAATAGACGATTCACTCACACCACAAACCCTTTCTTTCTCCACGCACACGCACACACACACACACACACACACACACACACACACACACACACACACACACACACACACACAGACACACAGATGACACCTTCCCTCACTGCCTTGTATTTACTGACACTTCTTCTCGCCTTCCACACACGGTCACAACGTTAAACAGACTGACGCTCAAGGCAAATAATCCATCTCGTCTGTTGTACTTCACTCACTACAAGATTTCTTTTTTTTATTACCTTTTCTTTTTTGTATTATAACTTCGTCTTACCTTCATAATATCGTTCAGTGAGAATTTTTTTTGTGTGAGAATGTTGTATTAAATGTTTTGGGTTTTGGTAATATCACGGTTTACTTTCAACTTTCGTCACTATCTTCACAAATGTTCGTGCGTTAAAAGATAAAATAATATATCAGAAAAAAATATATATATATATCGTTTCTGTATAAATACGTGCGTATGTTCATCGTTTAAAATCCCTATTACTAAGCATTCATTGTATTTCATTTCGCTTTGGGATAACTACGAGCTGCAGGACTTACAAATAGTTGGAATAATAGTACAGAATGCAGGACTAGACTTTCCAGAGTGAAGCTACACGGTACTTACTCGCTGCCAGACTAGGCTATACCCTTTTCATGCCCTCCTAGAAACACTTATCCTAAAATACCCTAAGATATGAAACTTCAAAGGAGAAGGAACAAAATTTTTTTAACTATTCCTATACTGATTTCCAACAGATAAGAACATTACCGTCACGCCCAGTAACGCCTCTCGTGAAACATTCCACATCTGGCACGACAACCGTTACTGGGAGGGACAGTTTTGATGTTTGTGTTTTAGATAGATAAGCCTCGTGATGTACTGAACCCTTCCGTGGCTGCCTCAGGGGAAGGGTAAACTATCGTATCAGGGTATAGCACGGCACATTAACCCTCTGAGGCAGACCATATTGTTTGCATCGAACACACTTTAATAACTATAGTCTGTTCATGTTTGTTGTGTGTGTGTGTGTGTGTGTGTGTGTGTGTGTGTGTGTGTGTGTGTGTGTGTGTGTGTGTGTGTGTGTGTGTGTGTGTGTGTGTGTGTGTGTGTGTGTGTGTGTGTGTGTGTGTGTGTGTGTGTGCCTCGCTGCCTCACATACTGTCACGCTCAAGTGTTAAATTGTAAGGTTGATTGATTGTAAGGTTGATGATTGATTGATTGATAGTTGATTGATGTTATGAAGCAGCAACAACACGGTCATATGGCGAAGAAAGTTGTAAACATGCTATACAAAAAAGAAGGAAGAGGAGGTGGAGAAGAAGAAGAATAAAGAGAAGAGGAAAACAAAAACGATAATGATGAAAAAAGAGAATATATAATGTACTTTTCTTAGTAGTAAAAAAATAGTAACGTATCAATAACCACCTAAATTATCTCATTATAATAGAGGGGCATTGAAATCACCTCATACGCACTGTCTTATGCCCTTCTTCCTCATCTTCCCATTGCGAGAGTAAACAAGTCTTTTCATTGTCTTATTAAACTTATTTTCCTTTCCATCCACAAGTATTGGAATAGTTTGCCTTCTCCTGCCTGTGTTCCTTCCCTTGACTTACTCGTGAATACTCTGCACGATATTATAAAGTCAATGTCAATGACCTGATGCTGTTCTTGGTATTTCCTATGACTAGTCCTCAGGTTTAGGTTTACTTCAAGGTAATACTGAGTTCAAGGCGATGTTTACATGTAATTCTCATACAAATCGCACTTCCCTTGATTCTACAGCACAAAAAATATACGGGATTCGAACATGAAACCGCTCATTAATCATACTTCTAAACCATTGCAGCTGTACACATGCAATAATTTACTCTTCTTTTTGTCACCATCATAGTATACATTCATGACCTTAGAATGACCTAACCTATGCGCAGCATGTGATAAGGTATGTGATAAGGGAGTGAGGAAGGGCGGACGAACCTCACTTTGGCTGGTCTTATCATAGGGTTCCTGGCGTATAAAAGGTGAGGAGGTGCATCCCTTAAGCATCATTCCTTGGCTGGACTTCCCTTAAGGTAAAACTTCCTCAGGACACTAGCAGGAGGGACGGAGGGAGAGACGGAGGAAGGCAAAAATACTTTACTTTCTGATTACTTTATTAACTTAAATTACAACTTTATTTGGGTTTTGAATCATAATTGTTATTTATTGAACTATTGAAGGAGTACCAAGTTCCTCTTTCTTCCTTCGTTCATTCTTTCTTTTTCTTTTCGTTTTTCTTTCTTTCTTTCTTTCTTTCTTTCTTTCTTTCTTTCTATCTTTCTTCCTTCCTTCCTTCCTTCCTTCCTTTCTTCCTCCCTTCCTTCCTTCCTTTCTAACTTCCTCCTCCTCCTTGGCACAGGTTTGCTGCTGTTCGCTCTTCATTCGTGTTTCTTTGCATTGCTCTTCCTCCTTCTTCCTCTCCGCATTTCCTTGTATAAAGAAAGGTAAAGATACTAAGACAAATTACACGACGCTTCATACCCTCTACTTTTCTGTATCTGTAGATGATGATGCGTCAGAGCGTGTGGGTGCTGGAGGCGATGGTGGTGGTGGTGCTGATGGTGGTGACGATGGGCGCCGCTCATGGTCATATCGGCCAGAAAAGTTACAGTGTGAGTATTCTAAAAGCGAACAATGTTAAATTAAGTGTGGTTCTGTGATTTGATTCCGTATACATTCCTCGCAGGGAGAATTGTTAGGTTAGTTGATTTTTTAAGTTTAGATTCTTGGTTGAATAACAAAGGATTTATATCAATGTATGAAGCAAGGATGATACATGGGTTATTTTGAGGTTTGGTCTAGCGCTTGTTGAGAGGTTTAAATAATTGGGGTTGAAATTTAGATGTGAACTTCTACTCGAGTTTCTTGCTCTTGTACGTACACCCTACATGTTCACAAAATGTCATTAACGTGTTTTGTCCGCAGTACGGCGATATAGGTCCAGCCGTGGCTCCCGTGCCCACCTACAACCGAGCCGTGCAGTGTGAGCCTCAGTTCATCACCTCCATCGTGACTAAGACGCAGAAGGTGGTGCAGCCCGTCACCCTCACCCAGTGCAAGGCAGCCGTACACAGGGAGTACGTGCAGCAGCCCGTCACCACCACACGTTACATCACAAAGAAGGAACTGCTCCGCCAGTGCATTATTGACACTAAGCTGTTGACGAGTACCAAACTCAAATTGCAGCACGTCACTGATATCAAGTACGTGACAGACACAGAGTACGTGACCGAGATTCAGCCCCAGATCAGCTACGTGCAGCAGAAAATAACTAGCTACGTGACGACCACCGCTCAGCCTCAGCTCAAGTTCGTGACTCAGGAAGTGTTCAAGACTCAGTACGTAACGAAGACTCAGCCGCCTCAGATTCGTTACTCGGACGTGACTGTAAAAGTTACAAAGATTGAGCCTAGGACTCATTACCTGACTCAGAGAGAGACTCAGCTCGTCACCAAAGCTGTGACTCTTACAAACTACGTAACTAGAAACCAGGTGGCGACAGAGTACGCGACCAAAACACAGGTACAAGTCCGGTATTCCAACACACCAGTGATCCAGTACATCACCACAACTCACTCTCAGATAAAATTTGTGACTAAAACCGAAGCAAGGCTCGTGGCTCAACCCACTTATGTGACTCAAGATGTGACCGTCACCAAGTATGCGAGTCAACCTCACTACTCACCACAGATTGACTTAAAGTACGCCAACCTGCAGCCACCTAAGACAGAGTACGTGACCAAGTTCGTGACACACACTGAGAGGGCTCAATGTGACGCCGTGACCTACGCGGTGAGGAAGTCCGCCACCAATTACTGGTAAGCAGAGAAGGAATGATGGAAGGAAGTGGCAGAAGGAAGAAAGGGGAAAGTGGAGCGAGAGAAGAAGGGAGAAAGAAGACAACGAGAAGGCACAGAGGAGGATGACGTGATGTTGAGCTGCGCCCTTTTGCCCTTCCTACCAAGGTTCAAAGTGTGCAAGTGTACTAGAGAAATATACGTTTTGCCACAGTTTCTTTGTCTTTCTTCCACTTCCTTGTTTGTGCATAGTGTAGTACCTCCGGGGGGGAGATGAGGGAAGATGAGACGTGTGTGTATGTGTGATAAGAGAGAGAGAGAGAGAGAGAGAGAGAGAGAGAGAGAGAGAGAGAGAGAGAGAGAGAGAGAGAGAGAGAGAGAGAGAGAGAGAGAGAGAGAGAGAGAGAGAGAGAGAGAGAGAGAGAGAGAGAGAGAGAGAGAGAGAGAGAGAGAGAGAGAGAGAGAGAGAGAGAGAGAGAGAGAGAGAGAGAGAGAGAGACTCAAACCACGAAAGGTATATATTTTTTCTCCTCATTACAAAAGGAATGACAACTCACGCTGCCGTCTGCCCTGCGTGTCTGATAATCATCTAAAAGAGAGGAAGGCAGAGGGCTGGGAACACCTACCCACATTTTTTTTCTACCTAACATCAGCCAAACATCTTGATCCAGAGAAAATAGACGCACACTTTTTTTTATGGTTAACTCAACGAGAAAAAAAAAGAAGTAACTATTATATTTTTTCTATTCTTTGATTTTTTTTTTCTTCTTATTTTGTGTGATGGTGTTATAAGTATGACAATCGGCAACGTCATCCTGTTGCTGCGTTAACGGGAAAATGTTGTGTGGTGTGTGTGTGTGTGTGTGTGTGTGTGTGTGTGTGTGTGTGTGTGTGTGTGTGTGTGTGTGTGTGTGTGTGTGTGTGTGTGTGTAATTACTAAACCCCCGACTGACTGGGGATGATGATGATGATGATGATAGCAATGACTATAATGCTGGTGGTGGTGGTAGTGGTGGTGGCGGTGGTGATGGTGGTGATGATGATGATGATGATGATGATGATGATGATGATGATGATGATGATGATGATGATGATGATGATGATGATGATGATGATGATGATGATGATGATAATGATGATGATGATGATGATGATGATGATGAGAGGAAGAAAGAGAGTAATGATGACTGCGTTGAGGCCGATAACGATACAACGATGGTGACAATGATACCAATCGTGAGACAATGATAATGACGATAATGACCCCATACTCCAATTACGAAGACGATTATTAGTAACAAATCGACGTAAACAGACCGCCCGCAAAGCAACAAGCAATCCTCCAATCATTTTCAAACTCACCATCGCTTGCAAAAAAAAAAAAAAAAGGAAAAAAATAATACAACACCTGTACCTCACCATTAATAAGCCAGGTTGCAAGGTGACTTACTGTTGCAGGAACCTCACCATCTGACACACAATGTTACCCAAAAAGTGTCATCATACCATGGATTACCTGCAATCATTCACTTCTCTGACACGAGCAGTCACGTGTTTGAAGCCACTCGTGCGCGCCTCCCCACACGCACACGCACGAGGGGACGGTGTGGTAGTGAACACTTAAGTTGTAAGGGTTGTGTTTGGTTCACGTGGTACCGCTCACAACGAAAGTAAGAGTGAGAGTTTGAAAGACTATCTGCTCTCACTCTTCACTGTGATATGACTGTACCGTCTGGAGTCACACACACATAAACAGACACACACACATACACCCCCCCTTCCCCTCCCCACACACACATACACTTCCGCGGCCATTACCTCACCCACCGGCACCACTTACAGCAGTCACTTTTCTTGATTAGCGATGATTTAGCGTGATAATTCCTGCGACTGTCGGTAACTCTCTTTTCTCACCATCCACAGGTGTACAGCCGCCCCGTCGCCTCCACACCCCATCACCTGTTCAATGATAGGAAAGCATTCCCTTCCCGGACCACCTCTTGCCTTGTTGACAATACATGTAAATCACGCCCCATGCGGCCTTGGTAGCCCAACCGCAAACCCCTTCAACGTTAGCTCGCCAAGTATGGGTAAACGGTCTGTGTACGGTCGCCCAAAGTCAACACAGAATCCAAACTTTAAACGAAAGGTGACGGAGAGAACTACCGCGGCGTCTGTCTCTCGCGTGGTGCCCTGAAGTGGGGGGGTTTTCCAGCAAGATCATCAGCAGCTTCCCTTCTTTACCGCCAACCCTCCTTCCCTCCCCCTCAAAGGTACACGAAAACTAAACACTCACTAAAGTTAACAGGGTGAAGGAGAGTCGCGGGCGGCATCCACTCACTCTCCCTTAGTATACTCTCTCACGGTACATAGTTGGAAAAAAGTCACCCTAGATATGAGGTGCGCAGCGGGATATGCTCTGTCAGGAGTGAAAGCTTCTGTGGGTCGACATTTCCAGAGAGTGAGTCAAGCAAACACACAAGTTTTCGTGGCGTCAGGGTGTCAGTCAGAAAGCCTCTTGCTCAACCCCCACACAGCCGAAAGTAACGCAGGGCAATGTTGAGCCGGAGATAAACATCATTAAGTATTCAGTATTTCCACACACAAGTGACTTTGCGGTGAGACATCCAGAAGTAGGCTGCAAAAACACTCCCATAACAATAAGAAAAACTTGTCGACTTGAGTGTTAAGTATCAGCCCTCCTGGGTACGCACTACAGAGTTGATTTAAGCATATAAAAACAGGCCCCGCACCACGCCTCTGCCCTCCCCACCACACCCAACCCTGCTTACACTAAGAACACTTACAAAATGGCCTGGACCAGTCATACCCCACGTGCATTACAGTGACCGCCTTACCTCCATGACCACTCCCAACACCCATCTATAATACCAATGTACATCACAGGGGCATCACAACGTACACAGAACAATAAGGTAGCCTCTTCCTGCGTACCACCACTTCGTCCGCCCGCCCGTCCGCCCAGCTCAGTACTCCTATTCTCTTACGTTGGGCTTCTGTAACTCAGCCTGTACACATACTCCTACAAGGCAAGGGAAGGAGAAGCAAAGGACACCAGCATACTGTCGCCACACACTGAATTATGTATGACCGTAAGGGAAAAAATAAATATGCCTAACCATACCTGACAGTCTTAATGCACCTCCTAGTCACTCTGTTTCTAGACAGTCCTCACAAAGTACTTCTTCCCATGAAAAATATCAATATATGTTTTATTTTAAAGTAAAAAGGAGATAAGAAAAGAAAGCCTAAAAACTGACTGACATTGACAAAGAATAATAAGAAAATATATTACACTGACGTGCAATTATTATAAAAGCTTTTAACCAACGTGACTTCTTCCTTCATAATGTATTTTCTCTTTGGCTGCGACCTTTGAACTTGTCTAAAAGTAAAAATAAATAAAACTTGTGCAATTCGAAACGCAAAGGTGACATTATATATATATATATATATATATATATATATATATATATATATATATATATATATATATATATATATATATATATAAATGTTTGCATGTCTGCATATATGCCTGTATGCATGTATGTCTTCTATAAAATCCAAATGCGACTACTGTACACAATATTCTGAAGATAAATATCTTCAGAATATTGTGTACAGTAGTCGCATTTGGATTTTATAGAAGACATACATGCATACAGGCATATATGCAGACATGCAAACATTTATATATATATATATATATATATATATATATATATATATATATATATATATATATATATATATATATATAATGTCACCTTTGCGTTTCGAATTGCACAAGTTTTATTTATTTTTACTTTTAGACAAGTTCAAAGGTCGCAGCCAAAGAGAAAATACATTATGAAGGAAGAAGTCACGTTGGTTAAAAGCTTTTATAATAATTGCACGTCAGTGTAATATATTTTCTTATTATTCTTTGTCAATGTCAGTCAGTTTTTAGGCTTTCTTTTCTTATCTCCTTTTTACTTTAAAATAAAACATATATTGATATTTTTCATGGGAAGAAGTACGAGGATAGCTTTTATAGTGCAGCTACAGTAATAGTGTGTATTATATTCTCCGACGCTACTTAAGGTCGTAGGAAACCAATACTCATAACTCCTACATATAGCATCTAGACGTAGGAATTACGACCACATATTGTTTTCATAGACCCGAAAATAACGTGGAATTCAATGCAAACGGCAAAGATGAGTTTGTTTGTGGCGTGAGTGGAGGTATTTTGTGAAGGATCCATTACGCTTATGTTATGTGGAATGGCTAAACTCTACCCATTCCACAAACCCTATGCATGGCCCCGCTGCAACACAACACCAGTTATGCCACAAACAAAGCTCATTACCGCCGCATGCTTGGCCGCGCAATAAAACACCTTGTCTAGTAACCTCAAACGTGGTGACACGTCCACGTCTTAAAGGTTATATTTGAATGTGTGTAAACATATAGTGGTGTCATGTGGAATGGCCTTAAAGGTGGGAAACAGCGCCCCCCTCTCCCCCTCACCTCCTATCCACTGTGGTGGGAAATAATCCTGTGCACCTCAGACTCTAAAGGACGGGGATACACTCCTTCCTCCCACCCTATGCGACGTGAACACACTGTTGATGGGCAGCGCAGCGCCAGTGTATTGGTAGCAGGGAACCTATTACATCTATTGCTTATTTATCAGAATAACCAAATAGGATACAATGTGATGTGTGTAATAAATAACAAGTGTTGATAATCGGCATTGAGAAAGGTATGGATCGATTTTTTAACAATATATTAATTGTTTCAAAACTCACGCCTTACTCCATGTACTGTTGCCTTCAAACGGACAACACCGGATACCATGTTGATAGCAAATACATAAGGCGCAGCTCTGTCCCCCACGATGCCACGAGGGATTAAATGAAATGATAAAAGAAAACTAACAAATTACTCATATCAAAAAAGCAAACCAGCACCATCTCTCTCTCTCTCTCTCTCTCTCTCTCTCTCTCTCTCTCTCTCTCTCTCTCTCTCTCTCTCTCTCTCTCTCTCTCTCTCTCTCTCTCTCTCTCTCTCTCTCTCTCTCTCTCTCTCTCTCTCTCTCTCTCTCTCTTTCTCTCTCTCTTTCTCTCTCTCTCTCTTTTCTTCTTGTACATTTTTTCCTCCTTTTGCTTCTCCTTCTGTTCATCAACCTTCCAGCAATTATTGAGTTGTTTTGTTTTTCTTCCTTCCGCACAGAATTAAGGGTTAGGCAAGACACGGAGAGCGTGTCTGGTACCCTAGCCTTCAATGTCGTGCTGGTTAAGTAAGCACACGTAAAAATATCCACTTGAAGAGATCATCTTGGAGAGGCGATAGTACAGTGGTCAGCGTTCGGGCATGCGAACCTAGGGTCCCGGGTTCAAGTCCCGATATCCGCTGGCCACTTTTCTTTATAAGGTATTACCGCCGAGTGGCCAAAGATTACCTAAATTGCTGTCATATTGCCCTCAGATGGGACTTACAATGTTATATGCATTTGGAGATAATGAGATAATGAAAGAGAGAGAGAGAGAGGAAAAAAAAAAAAGAAGAAGCGAAGTCGGTGTGATTGATTTTGTTGTGAAGGAAAGTTTGCCACACACACACACACACACACACACACACACACACACACCACACACACACACACACACACACACACACACACACACACACACACACACACACACACACCACACACACACACACACACACACACACACACACACACACACACACACACACACACACACACACACACACACACACACACACACACACACACACACACACACACACACACACACACACACACACACACACACACACACACACACACACACACACACACACACACACACACACACACACACACACACACACACACACACACACACACACACACACACACACACACACACACACACACACACACACACACACACACACCTTTACTTAATAAGCCCATTTTATCACTTCTTTCTAATCCGAATCAAATTTGGCAAATCATCCTCTCTCTTTTGTCTTTTTTTCTTTCTCTTTTTGTTTTCTCTCTCTCTCTCTTTCTCTTTTCTCTCTCTCATACTCTCTAATACACACACACACACACACACACACACACACACACACACACACACACACACACACACACACACACACACACACACACACACACACACACACACACACACACACACACACACACACACACACACAACACACACACACACACACACACACACACCACACACACACACACACACACACACACACACAGGCACTTTGAAGCACTACCACCACCACCACCACCACCACCTCCGTCACCTCTCGCCGTGACGTAACGAGAGTGAGAAAGAGAGAACGATTCACTTAAATTTGGGGAGCGGCGCCACCTTTGTCAGTGTATTTCGGTGTTCTGGACGAAGAGGTGGTGGTGGTACACAGCTGCTGAGGTAAAGAACGAAAGAGAGAGAGAAAGAGAGAGAGAAAGAGAGAGAAAAAAAAAGATAGAGAAAGTAAATAGAAAAACAAACAGCTTGATAGTAAACACCCACACCACATATTATCAACCGTTTGGGACTCATTCTTACGTGGCAGAACACATCATCATTAACCAAACAAATAACATCAATTAATAGGTAACAGAGTGTCTCCACCGACGTTAAGTATATCAAGTTATTTTTTTACATCATAAACCGTTGGCGCCAATAGGCTTTATGGAAGCTAAGGTGGATTGTCTCTTGCCCATTATTTGGCGTAAGTTTAGATTTGTTATAGTGACGCCTCAAATGTTTACGTTTTCTCTTGAATATGCTAAGAACGAGAGAGCCTATTGCTGCTACAGCCTCAAATGCATATAACATCGTAAGTCAATCTGAGGGCAATATGGCAGCAATTCAATACCTTAGAAAGAAAAGTGGCCAGCGGATATCGGGACTCGAACCCGGGACCCTAGATTTGCATGCCCGAACGCTGACCACTGTACTACCGCCTCCCCAAGGTAATTCTCTTAAAGTGATTATTTTTATGTGTGCTTACTTTGAAGACTAAGGCACCAGAGACACTCCTCCGTGTCTTGTCTAACCCTCAACTCTGTCCGGAAGGAAGAAAAACAAAACCACTCAATAACTGCTGGAAGGTTGAGGAAGAGAAGGAGGAGCAAAAGGAGGAAAAAATGTACAAGAAGAAAAGAGAGAGAGAGAGAGAGAGGAGAGAGAGAGAGAGAGAGAGAGAGAGAGAGAGAGAGAGAGAGAGAGAGAGAGAGAGAGAGAGAGAGAGAGAGAGAGAGAGAGAGAGAGAGAGAGAGAGAGAGAGAGAGAGAGAGAGAGAGAGAGAGAGAGAGAGAGAGAGAGAGAGAGAGAGAGAGAGAGAGAGAGAGAGAGAGAGAGAGAAGAGAGAGAGAGAGAGAGAGAGAGAGAGAGAGAGAGAGAGAGAGAGAGAGAGAGAGAGAGAGAGAGAGAGAGAGAGAGAGAGAGAGAGAGAGAGAGAGAGAGAGAGAGAATTATATATTTAGCACAATAATTAGGAGTAATAGACAGGTGAATGTGACTCTGGCAAATATATTGATTTAGTGACCAAGGACTAAACTAGTGTGGGGAAAGGTGAGAGGAGGAGGAGGAGGAGGAGGAGGAGGAGGAGGAGGAGGAGGGAGGAGGAGGAGGAGGAGGAGGAGGAGGAGGAGGAAGGAGGAGGAGGAGGTGGAGGAGTGAGAAGGAGGAGGAGGAGGAGAAGGAGGAG
>JAXIVD010005236.1:27500-30369 GCA_036785275.1 Cancer borealis | reverse complement strand
CTTGGTTTTCTCGTGCCTTTTACATTGTATTCGAAAAGGAGTGGGAGAAAGTTATGGTGGAGGTGTGCCATAATATTTTTTCATGCAATATGCTGTTGGTTCTTGTTGGTTGTGATGGTTTGGAGTGGTGATGGTGATGCGGTGCTGATGATTTTATGATTGGTGTTTTGGATGATGGTGATGGTATGGTGGCGATAATCATACTACCATTATTACTGCTACTGCACCATATTACTACAAAAAGAAGGAGGAGGAGAGGAAGAGGAAGAGAAGGGTTTTCAATAATGGTAGTAGTGGTAGTAGTAGTAGTAGTAATAGTAGTAGTAGTACTAGTAGTAGTAGTAGTAGTAGTAGTAGTAGTAGTAGTAGTAATAGTAGTAGTAGTAGTAGTAGTAGTAGTAGTAGTAGTAGTAGTAGTAGAGTAGTAGTATTAGTAATAGTAGTAGTAGTTGTAGTAGTAGTAGTAGTAGTAGTAGTATTAGTAGTAGTAGTAATAGTAGCTGTAGTAGTAATAGTAGTAGTAGATGGATACGAAAATGCTGACGATTGTTATAACACTAGTTATAGCACTGGTAGTTGCAGCAGTTGTAATAATAATAATGATGATAGTTACAATAAAATCATCAATTTTAATAATGATAATGATAAATAATAAAAATAATAATAATAATAATAATAATATAATAATAATAATAATGAAAATGAATTATCATAATTTTGAAAAGTATGATGAAAAATATAGAAATTGATGTAAATGATAATGAAAAACACTAATGACAATAATAATAATACAATATTTAAAAATAAATATTGATGATACTAATGATAATAATAATAATATTAATAATAATAATAATAATAATAATAATAATAATAATAATAATAATAATAATAATAATATCAATAAAACTAACTAATAAATACGATTTATGTAACAAAACCAGTAATAACAACGACAATGGCAGCAACAACAACAGCAATGATAATCAACGTCACATCCAATTAGGGTCTTGTCAAAGGAGTTGAAATTGCCTTTCCCGTGGCAAGGAGGAACCACAGGGAAGGGTTGAGAATATCGATGAGACAGATGAGGGAGGGTGGGGCTGAAGGCTGTGGTGGAGGAGCCAGTGTGGGGGTTGGGTTGAGTGGTGGAGGATGATAGGGGGTGTGAAAGGACGTTTGGGGGGTAAATCGTTTGGTTGGAGTTGAGTGCCAGTGGTCAAGAGGAGGCAGTGGCAGTGGCTCATTCATTAGGTGCCCTTTAATTGGGGTTCATATTTTTCTTCCTTCACAGTTTACCTGACAGCTGTTTGATGGAGACTATTTTTGCTCCTATTTTGGAAGAGTTGTTTTTTTTCTCCTTTGAAATTCTAAAAAAAGATATTCATAAAGAAATATGAAACTTTGGTCTTAACTAGCACTACGTTTACCCGTGAAATTAAGTACATGAATAGATAGAAGATAAAACTTCAGAGTATTATGTAAAGTTTAAATGACTAAACAACAGTGGTGTTGAAACTAACCAGCGCCACATAATTAGTACTTTCATAACAGTTTAAAGCCTTCAAAATACCAAACTGCTACTATTCTTTAAGTTCATTTACCGGTGCTCCCAATAACCGACCGGCAGACAGACATTTTTCTACATCCAACAATAGAGCACCACTTCTGTTTACCTAATGTTGCGTTCACAGACAATCAAGCAACAACTAATCATGCATAATGTATACTTAGAAGATTATTTAAGCATATATGAAAATATGAAAATAGAATTCTAGTAATCCTCTTATGATACTGCATATGGCCGATAGGCAGAACCGAAAAGCTAATGTAACGTTGTTAGGGTCGCATATATTAAGATACAACTCTCTCTCTCTCTCTCTCTCTCTCTCTCTCTCTCTCTCTCTCTCTCTCTCTCTCTCTCTCTCTCTCTCTCTCTCTCTCTCTCTCTCTCTCTGTCTCTGTCTCTGTCTCTGTCTCTATCTCTGTCTCTGTCTCTGTCTCTCTCTCTGTCTCTCTCTGTCTCTCTCTGTCTCTCTCTCTCTCCTCTCTCTCTCTCTCTCTCTCTCTCTCTCTCTCTCTCTCTCTCTCTCTCTCTCTCTCTCTCTCTCTCTCTCTCTCTCTCCTCTCTCTCTCTCTCTCTCTCTCACACACACACACACACACACACACACACACACACACACACACACACACACACACACACACACACACACACACACACACACACACATACACACGCACACACACACACACGCACACACACACACACACGCACACACACACACACACACACACACACACACACACACACACACACAGACACACACACACACACACACACACACACACACACACAACACACACACACACACACACACACACACACACACACACACACACCTTTGCCTTTGTTGATAGATTTCCTCAGGGCTGGCAATGCAACCTGAGCCTGAATATAATTCATATGAATACCTGTTCGACTTCTTCTACGAAGCAGTGACAATCAACACCTGGCGTCTCTTAATTATGTGTGCTCAAAGGTCGAAGCTATTTGTATTTTGACGATGTTCATCTCCATCACAAAAGTGGAGTTTTACGATTTTTTCTATCATGGCTCACTTTTATTTCGTATTTTTGTTTATCTTACACATACTCAAAGAGGTGCCATGGTACTAATGAACTTGGTTTAACGAAAGTTTGTGTAGTTTTTTTCTTCAGTAAATACGATATTCAATTTCAGAAACAAGATTGAATTGATAGCTTTATAAACATTTGTTAAATAAGTACCAGCTAACTAGGCACTCGATAACGGCTGTGGAACGTGCTGATGTTCGTATTATAAGTCGGGAAAGAATAAATTAATGGA
>JAXIVD010005236.1:10000-22500 GCA_036785275.1 Cancer borealis | reverse complement strand
CTTACTAGCAATATAAAAAAGTAAGATGTATATATACATATATATATATATATATATATATATATATATATATATATATATATATATATATATATATATATATGTATATATAAATATATATGTATATATATATATATATTATATATATATATATATATATATATATATATAAATATATATATATATATATATATATATATATATATATATATATATATATATATATATATATATATATATATATATATATATGTATATATATATATATATATATATATATATATATATATATATAATATATATATATATGTATATATATATATATATATATATATATATATATATATATATATATATATATATATATATATATGTATATTATATATATATATATATATATATATATATATATATATATATATATATATATATATATATATATATATATATATATATATATATATATATATAACGATATAAATTTTTTTTTTTATTTCTTTGAGCAATAAAAGACCCACCGTCTTTTAGTGCCTGATTAATTAATCAAGTGATGCAGTGGGACATCATCAAGTGTATAAAACTTATTGGTCATCGGTCTTACCTTCCAGAACTGGAGCATCAGCAGGAGCCCCGGAAGATCTACCAGTGCCACACGCCCACTAATGTTGTAGTCTCGAAGCATAATGACGCTCTTCACCAACTCCAACGTTGGCTTCTCCACTAAGAACTCTGGAAGAAAATGCCCAAATTGTAAGTAATACTGATTCACGTAAGGGAAGGATCTATCATTACTGTCTGAATGCTGAAGGGAAAGATAATTTGGGTTAGACCTAGATAGGAGATGATAGTATTGTGCATCTTCATGAAAACTTTCCATAATTGAATTACTCGAAAAAGTTGTTCTGCGGAGGCGGTGATACAGTGGTCTAGTGCTCTGGTTTGCGAGCCTAGGGTCCCGGGTTCAAGTCCCCGTTATACGCTGACCACTTTTCATTCTTTGATATCACCAAAGACTATCCAAATTGCTGCCATACTCTCCTCAGACGGGACTAACAACGTTTATATGCGTCTGAGGCTGTAGCAGTGATTAGCCTCGCACGTTCTCAACATAGTCACGAGAGAACCTAAACATTTGAGGCGTCACTATAAAAATCTGAAAATCTACGCCAAATAACAGGCAAGGCAAGTCAAGCTGTGACTCAATAAGCCTACTGGCGCCAACGGTTGATGGTATATAAAAAAAAAACACACACACATATATATATATATATATATATATATATATATATATATATATATATATATATATATATATATATATATATATATATATATATATTTAATAAAAAAAAAAATTTATTCCTACTACAGATGATACAGTTTTTACCGTACATATTATATTTTTTTACTATAATGCGATTATAGTAAAAGATAATAGATGTTGTCATCTGACTTTTATTGCTTCGCAGTAGTTGTTAACAAATACTGGCAAGATTTTGCGGTTGGACGAATACTTTTATAGCAAAACATGAGCCATTAGTTATGAACACTTGAACACTTACGTTACGATGACAACTGGTTAAGATATGTCAGTGTTCTGTAAGTTGTGTGACGGCCCACAATTACTAGATCAACTGTTTAATGGTTGTATTCCGTTTGATATAATTGCTTACTTGTTTATTTATGTGTTTTCAAAAGATCAATGCCTGACTTAAAGGGTTGTTGAAGCTGGTAATGAAATGTAATAAATTTCGTGTATATATCAGCCACTATGTAAGCTTGGCGTTAACCACTAACAACTCCCTAGATTACTTCGGAATATTTTGTAGCAGTGTTTTCTCGACTTCGGGTGTTAGCACTTTCTGGTGTGGTGAAATCGATTTTAGAAGATGCTTTGAAGGGGCTTCAACTAACTCCCAGCTTAAAAATCTTTGTTTTAAGGTACAAGCGTATTTTTATATTTATAATAGATATATAGCATAGTTCTGGGCTGACTTGAATAAGATATACTTCTTTTTTTTTTATAATTATCTTGTATCACCATTCCCAATGGCTGTGCAAATGTGGAATCTCAGATCAGTGGTGAGGCACTTCGTTTGATTTAAAGCTATTTTTGTAATTCAACAAAAGGGAATCGATGAGTCGAATAACCATTTGTTCCGATAAAGTCTCCTCAGTAGTTAGGTGGGTAGTGCTACTCAATTCTTACATTAAAGGCATGGTTCAAGCAGGAGCTGATGAGGCCTCTATCTTGGGTCAACATTTGGTAGGAGAAAATAATTGACTGAGGCAAGTAAACGCATCCATTATTATGAGCTTATTTTCTTATAGCGAAAATGTTAAATCTTCCGTCAAAATTCCTTAGTGTAAGATTAGTATTAATTCTTTTAATGGAGACTAACGTTAGTGTAATTTTAAGGCGATGTTTCGATGATTTATGGCTTTCTGCGTCCATTTCCGGACTGAAGCAAAGCAATGTAGGTGGACTTGTATATGTACAAAAATATGTACTTGCTGTTTGTGAGATGATCCGAAACACATGGAATTGGATAGTGTAAGGTGTGTCGTTATCATATGATTGGACATGACAATAATCACGATTATAACCCCATCAGAATGAATATGGTTCATGAAACAATACTAATGGATCTAGATGACCAGTGATCTATTATTATCTGTTCGGCGCATGATGTGTCGTGCCTATGTCCACTTTTTAAGTTTCAATTGTAGATCGGATGTCTTCAACTTTGAAATGTTTTATAGTCCATAATGCTCTCTTTCTATATGTCCATGTTATTCCATACATTATTCTCTCCAATTTTTTTTTTTGAGCACTCTGAAGTTTTCATTTTATGACATTCATGAAACTAGCTTTCTGACCGGTATGCTAGTACTGGTAAAAGGCATATATTGTACACAGTTCCTAATAGTGGGAGATTATTTTCCATGACAATTTTTACACCAAAAGTACCTCATGTCATTCCAATTTACGTTCAATTTTGAGTTCATGATGTTGTGTTCATATGATTGCTATATGTATGTTTCCGTTGTCATGTGCGTTGATAAGACTTACGTTTCCAGTGAGTTTTAAGGAACTTGTGGAACAGGTGAGGATCGAGTTCCGGCGGGCATTTTTGTAGCAGCTTCTGTAGCATGGTTCGGCCCTCACGCTGAAAGGAAGAGGAGGGTGGGGAGGGGGATGTTAGTTGGCTGTTAGACTAGAGTAACACACACACACACACACACACACACACACACACATACACACACACACACACACACACACACACACACACACACACACACACACACACACACACACACACACACACACACACACACACACACACACACACACACTGGAAATTAGAGCAATTGGATTTATATTTTTTATGCTATTCATATATTAGAAGTTAGTGCAGTAGTAATGCTTGTTAGTTGAAGATCATCTGATACTGTTGACTATTTTTACGTTTGAAGATTATTGTGTTTCTATAGTAATTAAAATCATTGTGCCATGAACTCCAGCCGAGTTACCTGATCACCAGTTAGAATGGGATTACGAGATATCTAGTCTTTGAATTTGCAGGCTCATGGATATGTGCACTTTCTGGTAAGGAATATTTATTATGGTAGATGGTAAACTCAATTTATAATTGTGCGTGTTTGTATTCCTGGTCATAATAATAATCAATGATTTATGCACATTTGACCTGCATCAATCTCCAACGAAAATGCAGGAAAAAGAAAACAGTGCCGAACTAGAAGGCTTAAAGTAAATGTGTCCGGCCAACGAGAACATCAGTAGAACGGTGCATTCATTTAGTTAGTACGATGACTGGACAGCAACATACAGAGCGTTACAGAGGTCGTGACCCTCTCATAAGACAGACATACAGACAGACATGCAAACACCTCTAAAACAAAGAACAGTCCAATACCAAGTCTCGCCCTAATAGAATGCGCCACAAGGAAACTTTAAGGTGACAATTAGACCAACTGAAAATCAATATATTTTGTTACATATACAAATAAGACTAGCCAAATCACCATGAAAATTACGAAGATGATAATTCAATAACCTTAATTTTGTAACACACAGAGCAGTTATTTTATATTTCTCTTTTTATACAATTTTTTTTCTTCTTTGCATATATTGTGTAGTTCCGCATCTGTGTGGAGAAAACGGAAAGGGGGAAGGAGAGTGCCTCAGTGGGGGGTCTCAAATATTTGCCCTCCGTCACGGCGACGCCCCTGCCGCAGACGAGAGGATAATGACTACCCCCTCTTCCCCCCTTCTTCGTTAGCTGAGTAAACACGACAATGGCAGCGGTAAATCTTGGTGCACGCGCCAGACCCGAACACAGAACGGCGGCTCCCTAGGTCTCACACACACACACAAACACACACACACACACACACACACACACACACACACACACACACACACACACACACACACACACACACACACACACACTCACACACTCACACTCACACTCACCATCTTTATGCCATCGTCCAGGCGTTCGAGGCTTATGGATCGGAACACCATGTTATCTTCATTCACTTCCCTGTTGGTGCGGATGGAGAAAGAACAATAACAATAACAATAATGATAATAATAATAATAATAATAATAATAATAATAATAATAATAATATTAATAATGCTAATAATAATATTAATAGTGCTAATAATAATAATAATAATAATAATAATAATAATAATAATAAAATAACAATAATAACAATAATAATGTTGGATTTTATTTGAATTATGATTTCAAAGCTACTTACATTTTTTCCTCGTTCATATATGGGCGATCGTAGTAAAAGAGAAGGAAAGAGAGAGAGAGAGAGAGAGAGAGAGAGAGAGAGAGAGAGAGAGAGAGAGAGAGAGAGAGAGAGAGAGAGAGAAGAGAGAGAGAGAGAGAGAGAGAGAGAGAGAGAGAGAGAGAGAAAAAAAAAAAAGATAATGTAAATTGTAGCTATGGAAGAGGATTAGTGTAGAAAGGAAGATGGAAAGCTGCAGAGGCTCACGAGAGAGTTCATAGGTATACCAAGGGGGGCGTGGTGGGTACTGAAGCTATGTATGGACAATATACGAAAAAAAGTGTAGAGGGGCGCAAAAGAGGGAAGGTAATAGGTGGTCATGGTGGAGGGAGAATGTACTCGTATGATCAGAGAGAGAGAGAGAGAGAGAGAGAGAGAGAGAGAGAGAGAGAGAGAGAGAGAGAGAGAGAGAGAGAGAGAGAGAGAGAGAGAGAGAGAGAGAGAGAGAGAGAGACAGAGAGCGCAAGATAAAATGTATATAGACAGAAATGGAACGTGTTAAGGGTAGGTTAAACAACGAAAAGGGACATGGAAGGGCAGGCAGCTACTCACCAAATGTTACTCTGTTCATCGGTAAGGATTCGTAGCAAGAATTTAGCGTCGCTGTTGGGATGGGCGGTGTGCGGAACGACCATGTAGTCCCCTGGCGGTAACGTGAAAAAAGTGACGGTCTCCCGCGCCAGGCTGTGAGAGGTTACGTCCATGGGTTTCTGTGGGTAGGAAATTATAAACACCTTGATATAGTTCCTCCCTACCTGTGATGGAATGAATATATTTCCTCTTAATTTTAGGAACGAGAGTAAATCATGATAAGAAAATATTGAAACACGAATTATTGTGTATGTTATGATGTATGTGTGTGTGTGTGTGTGTGTGTGTGTGTGTGTGTGTGTGTGTGTGTGTGTGTGTGTGTGTGTGTGTGTGTGTGTGTGTGTGTGTGTGTGTGTGTGTGTGTGTGTGTGTGTGTGTGTGTGTACCAGTATGTGTTTGTGTGCTTTTCTTACATGTTCAGAGACAAAGGCTGGTGTGAGTCGCGTCATGTTCGGTGGGATCTCGTATACCGCAAAGCCAATAGGGTGTAGGTGGTGTCGCCTCTTGGTGTCCTGCGCCGAGAGGAAGGTGTCGTATTGCTGTGTGACGGACACCACCACGTGACACTTGGACAAACCCGCGCGTGGGATCTGTACGTGGAACTGTGGATTCGTGGCCGTCGTATCTGTATCGTGGACAGGCAACCATGTGAGAGAGAGAGAGAGAGAGAGAGAGAGAGAGAGAGAGAGAGAGAGAGAGAGAGAGAGAGAGAGAGAGTGCTATTAGAGTAAATGCTTTCGTATGTATTGATTCTTACTACCAAAGAAATAAAAGATATGCATTTTTTTTTACTCAAGAACTATATTTAGGAGTTTTAAATCTGACGAAATATTACTGGTGAGAAGTAGGCTATCAACTAGTAAACTATCAAGCGGTTTTTTTTCCTTAACTTATAGACTCAGTTATGTGTTGAGAGTTTTTATTCCTGTTTCGTTAGCTCACTGATTGATTGGTATAAGTGTGTTTGTGTTTCCATGCCGGACTGATTTGTTGAATTGCTTGCCTGCCTGATCTGTGAGATGGGAAATCATTCTTCCTCTGAATGACGCTTTGCTCTCTCTCTTTCCTTTCTTGAAAGGATGTTGATTTATGTAACTGACTGACTAGACGAACGATATGCATTTTTTTTTTAAAGACTGGCTGACTTACTGCAAGGATGAATGACTAAAATTTGATGATCCAGTGGTTAGAGATTTTTGTTCAGCTTCTGATGTAAATTTATTTTATTTTCTCTTTTATTCGTGTTTTTTTTAATTTCCTTTTTGCTACCCCATTTTTTGTTTTCATTCTTAATTTAACGTTTATTTTTCTTTCTCAATTTTTTTATTATCCTTTTTTCCTGACTGATTGATTGCATGACTGACTTACTGACTAACTAAATGAGTGACTGAATGAATGAATGTATGGATGACTGACCTGTGTGCTGGGCTCCTCCGCCTGCGTTGTAGCCTCCCCGCCACCGTCTCCTGGCCAGCACCGCCCGCCATGGTTTCTTGGAGTGCAGTGCTGGTTCGTTCATCCAGTCGTCGGGTCCCACGTGCACGAGGTCCAAGTGGGTGAAGTGGCGAGCGAAGTCCTCGAAGGCCATCCTATGAAACCGTAATTACGAAGAAGAGTAATAAACATGGCAATGAGACTCCCTAAGTAAATGAATAGATATATAAATAAATATTACGTTATTAGTTAAAGAAAAGTATATTAGGTTATATATATACTTTTTAGATTAGTTTGAATTTGCAATGTGTGTGTGTGTGTGTGTGTGTGTGTGTGTGTGTGTGTGTGTGTGTGTGTGTGTGTGTGTGTGTGTGTGTGTGTGTGTGTGTTTTCGCGACCACCACTCACCAAAACTCTCCATCATTCTTGACCCGCACCGAGAGCAATACTTTGTCTCGCTCTGAGAGGGAATCCCACTCCCAAGACCGTTCGCTCCAGGGGCCATTCCATTCCCCGCGGCCCCAGGGGTTACGCAGTCTAAACAGAAAAAAGAAAAGAAACGAAAACATAATACATATTTCACAGATGGCGATTGTGAACGTCCTTTGTTTGTCGTGATCGCAAAGCTTCGATAAAAAAAATGCAAGAAAAAATGGCACGTAGCTGGAAATGACAGTTGCATAAAAAAAATAGGAGGGGAATTATACCGTGAGGAAGATAGGGAGGGTGGGACGGAGGATCACCAGCAAAATGTGTTAGGAGAGAAATTTAAAAACTAGAATACAAACGCAGGGTTTTTGCAAGGGCCACTGGCATATACTCGTATACCCTTGGAAAAGAATAAATTGTTTTGCAGAATTTCTGTAAAAATGAAGCACACCTGACAGTGGAAAAATAAGAAAAACGACAGATAGATGTATATTGAATTATCTTTACCTTCATTTATCAATTGTATGGATTATAACATAGATTGTAAAGTCGTGATATGGATAAGACACTGTAATGCAAGTTGAAAATCTACAGAATTGACAAAATTGAGAAATAAACTAGTTAATGAAATGGGCAAAGCACATAGAACTTATCAAGGTACTTAATGCTAATAGACTGATGATGATAATGATAATGATAATGACTAACACTACACATACTACTATTACTACTACTACTACCACTACCACTACCACTTCCACTACCACTACCACTACCACTACCACTATTACTACTACTATAACAACAACACATTCCAAAGTAGTGTGTAGCATCAGTGGGTGTTGAGCTAAGACCTACCTGACGAGAGGAGTCTCCCCCGCTTTGGTCCTCACCCTTGCCAGACCCGTGACACTGTAGGCGTGTTGCGTCACCAGACCATTTCGTAATCGCAGGTTTCTCTTGTTATCCTTTTCCTACAAATCATAATTGGATTAGGGATCATTTATATCGGATAGTATATAATCCTTTCAATATAATAATACTGATACTAACAATAATATACAGTTCACATGTTTTCTTGGCACATCAAAGGAATATAAGTTGTTGGACATATTTTCCAAGCAAGCAAATTTATGTCTCCGTTAAGAATGCTTTTAGCTTAAGAGAGCGACAAGTACAACGAAAACCAATACAACACTCGACACCCATGAGCCACGACCGAGTCTTAACAGCGCCAATAACTCAAGCGAGGTGCTGTCACTCAAAAACATTCACGCGACCAATCAAGAGAGAGAGGGAGTGAACAAAACAGCATCAGCTTACCTTGTTTTACCTGCCAAGAGACACGGAAAAAATTATCAAACCAAGAAGAATACTATGCCATGTTAAGTTTTGTCTTGCATGCAACAACGTCGGGTGTGTTATGTTACAGAATGCTTCATCTTACATTCCGAGAGATGTGACTAAAAAACAAAACCTTTCTAGACAGTATAGAGGCGTAAAGGGGAAGGCATCACGCATGTACCAAGTTTATAGATGCGATGAGCAGCGTTGAGCGAGGCACAGCCGAGTTGAGAACCTGGTACGAAAGAAATCTTTCCTGCATTGTTAGACTGAAGCTTTGCACGATGCCTCCCGTTAGGTCCTGCAAAGCTCTCGTGGTGAAGCCTTTCTGGAGGGCTTCGTAGCTTCCATAGAATCTGCGTGAAACATATAACAAGTAAAAAACTTAGTTAAAACTGACAATAACAAGTAAAAAACTTAGTTAAAACTGACACTTGAACTATATGAAGCTGCTGGATAAACTCTAAAAGACACGTGATTCCTGGACATAGATTTTTTTTTAAATTATACGTTGAATTCCTCTTGAGTACTATTTCTTAAAATATTCCCTTCTAATATTTTATAACCAAGCTTAAATATATGCATCAACCCGTCATTACCATCTTACTATTTTTATTCCATGACATTTGCCAAATAGTCCATCATTCTGCATGAAATAATTATCAGAAAACTCGCATAACCTTGTACGTACTTGGCGTAAGCTTTTTCGAGAAGGGCAGCCCAGAATTCAGAAGGATCAGTGGAGTGCAGGTAAACAAGACGACCTTTAAACGTGGGTAAGCGGTCATCAATGATCACCTCCACCCATTCACCGAAATGCCAGAACCGAAACCTGCAAAAAAAAAAAAGGAACGAACATTAATGTGTGAAGTATGTAAAGGATCAGCAACGACAGAAACTGTAACGCCTTGAGGTAAAGAGAGAGAAAGAGAGAGAGTGAGAGACAGAAAATAAAAATATATGTGTTTGAATTTGAAACTCAGTATTCGTCCACGTTTGCTGGAAACGAAGAGTATTGTGACACAATTAAGAGAAGGAATAGACAATGAATAAAAAAAACATATATGTGTGTATATATATATATATATATATATATATATATATATATATATATATATATATATATATATATATATATATATATAATGCATTTAACTTCTATATGGAACACTACCTTGTTAAGGTGAAACGGTTTGATATTTCAATGGTCTTTGGTGCTAACCTAGACAGGTGCAACCAAATTAGGCATTCCATTATAAGAAAATAAGCTAAAAGTAACATTTTTTCCGGCCAAGACTTCTTAAACCAGCTTGGTATTGAACTTTGAAAAATACTTAATTTCATTGTAAATGCTCATAATGGAATATTTTTAGGCGGAGACTTTCATAGCATTATTGACTAGGTAATTTTACACACTGGCTTTAAAGAGAAAAAAAGTTTGACTTAACAACAATTTGTAATGCTATTAAAATCCTTAAGAGTATCGCTCGTACCTTTGATATTGAATCACTACAAAAGATTTTTACAAGACAAGAATAACGTTCTCGCATTATTTTGTATATTGTTTAGCTAAAAATGGATCATTGTCTACTTTTCTTTAAAATTACAAAAGTTTTTATTTTTTGACATAATTGTCCCTCATAACTTTATAACAATCTTTGAAAACTCCATAAGAAAGTGGACAGAAAAGCCTTTAGTAATTGGCTTAATAGCTCAGTTTTTTTAGGCAACATAAAAAAACTACTTACTATTTATGTATAGTATTTTTCACTTTGATTTATTTCATTATTGGGTTTATATTCTCTTATTTCAGTTCATGAAAAAAATATGTATATATAAACATCTCTTTGTCCAACAACAAAATTAACATTCATATGTAAATAGTGGGAAGTGAACAAACACAGTAATGGAAAGTGTCAGCAACGGAAGACAACATGATTTGAATATTATCAGCATGAGATGACCTAAAGAAGAATTGGAGGCGCCTCTTAAGGAATGTTATCGTGTGTTTCCAGCTACCACGGCAATGTGTGTGTGAGAGAGAGAGAGAGAGAGAGAGAGAGAGAGAGAGAGAGAGAGAGAGAGAGAGAGAGAGAGAGAGAGAGAGAGAGAGAGAGAGAGTGAGAGTGAGAGAGAGAGAGTGAGAGAGTGTGTGTGAGTGGGACTGTGTGCGCGTATGCATGTGTGTGTGTGTGTGTGTGTGTGTGTGTGTGTGTGTGTGTGTATGTGTGTATATGTGTGTATATGTGTATGTGCGTGTGCGTGTGTATGTGCGTGTGCGTGTGCGCGCGTGCGTGTGCGTGTGTGTGTGTGTGTGTGTGTATATATATGTGTATGTGCGTGTGCATGTGCGTGTGCGTGTGCGCGCGCGTGTGTGTGTGTGTGTGTGTGTGTGTATGTGTGTGTGTGTGTGTATATGTGTATGTGCGTGAACATGTGCATGTATGTGTGCATGTGTGTGTGTGTGTGTGTGTGTGTGTGTGTGTGTGTGTGTGTGTGTGTGTGTGTGTGTGTGTGTGTGTGCGTGCGTGCATGTGTGTGTGTGTGCGTGCGTGCGTGCATGTGTGTGTGTGTGTGTGTGTGTGTGTGTGTGTGTGTGTGTGTGTGTGTGTGTGTGTGTGTGTGTGTGTGTGTGTGTGTGTGTGTGTGTGTGTGTGTGTGTGTGTGTGTGTGTGTGTGTGTGTGTGTGTGTGTGTGTGTGTGTGTGTGTGTGTATGTGTGTATATATATATATATATATATATATATATATATATATATATATATATATATATATATATATATATATATATATATATATATATATATATATATATATATATATATATATATATATATATATATATATATATATATATATAAATATATATATATATATATATATATATATATATATATATATATATTATATATATATATATATATATATATTTAATAATAGTAACACGGTGGTCGAAGACTTATCTCATGTAAGTGATGAATCAAATCTATTGGATTAATGATTGCAATAGTCTGCACCAACAACCCATTAGCTGTTGGGTTCAGTATGAAGAAATAATTGACAGACAATCTCATTAAAATGGAGTCAGTGAAGTTCAGTAATGTGTGACATTAGTCCTTAAAACATCATACGTACACTTTTATCTGTTTAACCTTGTCAACATAAAATTGTAGTTACATGTTTCTAGAATGAACGAGTTTTTGTAGTGGATAAATTTTGCTTCAAAAGACAAAAAGTATCAAAGTGCATCAGGTTAATGATGTTGCTTGTTAAGAAAATGTGAAGAGAAACCCATGCTTAAACTTTCACTGACACTAATAATAAAGAACACTATGTTGTCCTCGGATGTTTAATAGCTCTGTCGCAGCATGGTAGTATAAAGCACAGCTTCTATACGGCTAGTCTAGTCTGTTCAATTTTTTCTTTCCTATATATGATCTCTAGCGTCGTCGTGTCGGCATTCTCGGATGAGCAGTAAGTGATGCCATTAAGCGGGAATCAAGTTACCAAGCTGCTTCCCCCACGACTTATCACATTGATTTTCCCATCAGCTCGACCTCCTAGTAAGGGAATGTGACCATCCCATCCCTTCCCTACCGTGTATTTGAAGGTCTGCTTTATCTTGTCGCTGAGTCTTGGTTTTACTAAGAGGTTCATTTGTTTATTATGTAGTGTTTCTATTGTTAGTGTTGCTGTCTTTCATATATAGATTATGTATATAGATTATGCTTACCAATAATTTTTGCAATATTTTGAGATGTATTTTGTTATTAGCCACAATTTACCTAAAAACACCACAATAGGTGTGGTCGAAGGCCTGGTCTGGAGGAACCACCCGGTCGAGAAATTTCGGGGTTAGTGTGAGG
>JAXIVD010005236.1:0-5000 GCA_036785275.1 Cancer borealis | reverse complement strand
GCTTCATGGAACTACAATTTACTTTTCCCAGTGTGTACCAGGCACCCATTCACCACCCAAGTCGTAAAATCTAGGATGGACAACGCCTTTAAGTCCTCCCCACCCCAACGCATTATAAAGGCAATGAATTCTAGTACAGTCTGGTAGTCACTTCACCACAAAGGAGCAAATTCTATGCTAATTTAGGTTTTTTCCCTTTATCCGCCACCTTTTATTATTTTTTTGCTCTCAGGTTTTCCTTCAGTTTTAGTGGCCGTGATGGTGGTGGTGGTGGTGGTGATGATGGTGCTGGTGGTGATGGTGGTGGTGGTGGTGGTGGTTGTAATGAGGAAAGTAATGATGATGACTGGCAATGATAGCGGTGGAAAGGAATGGGGAGGAGGAGGATGAAGAGGGGGAGGAGGGGTAAGGGGAGGTGGATGGAGAGGAGGAGGAAGAGGAGGAGGAGGAGGAGGAAGAGGAGGAAGAGGAGGAAGAGGAGGAGGAGGAGGAGGAGGAGGAGGAGGAGACAAAAAAGAAATAGGAGGAGAAGGAGGAAGGAGGAGGAAGCAAAAAAGTAGGAGGAGAAGGAGGAGGTAAAAAAGTAGAATGAAGACAAAGAGTTGAAGTATAAATGATAATAAGAAGAAAGATTAAAAAAAAATAAGGAGGAGGAGAAAGAGAAGGAGGAGGAGGAGTCGGAAGAGGTGAAACGAGAAGAAGAAAAGAAATAGGAGTAAAAACAGAGGAGAAATAAAATGAAAGAAGAGAGGAAGATGAGTCGGTGGAGGAGAAAAAAAAAAAAAAGGAAATGTAAAAGAAAGACGTAGAATAATAAGTGAAGTGATAGAGCAAGAAGATATTAGTGAAGAAGAATAAGGCAAGAAGAGAAGACTTAAAAGAAAATAAGGCAAGAAGAAATAATTGAAGAAGGAAATAAGACAAAAAAAGAAAAGTGAGGAAGGAAATAAGACAAAAAAAGAAAAGTGTTGAAGGAAATAAAGCAAGAAGAGAAACGTAAAAAGGGAAATAACGCAAGAAGAGATAAGCCAAAAGGGAAATAAGGCAGGAAGAGATAAATAAAAAAGTAAATAAAGCAATCAGAAGAGTAGGAGGAGGAAAAAGGAGGTAGATGAACTGAACAATATACTCTGACCACGCGCTCACCTGCTCCTCGCCTCACCTGCTAAATAACGGAGGCAGACCACCGTAACTTGGTGGTAGCCCCGGAAATGAGAGAGAGAGAGAGAGAGAGAGAGAGAGAGAGAGAGAGAGAGAGAGAGAGAGAGAGAGAGAGAGAGAGAGAGAGAGAATGTCTGTCTGTCTCACTTCCTCCAGACAGTATGTTCCCAAAACTCTCAAACTCTGACACAAATAAAGCTTTTCATTGCAATACTGTCATTCATCTGTCCTATCTTTTTTTATTTTAATTTTTTTTTTTTCTCTCTCTCTCGCCAAGTTACTGTGAATGTCTTTATATTCCTTCCCAACCCCTCACCCAACCCACGATAACACACTGTAAAGTCAATTTCAAACATAATGCCTCAAACGTGAATTGTGAATTAAGAGTTCTGATTACGCGCTTTGTCTGTTAAACTTGCCGAGGGTCAAAGGAAAAAGAAGAATGAGAAGGGAAAAAAAAAGGATAAGAAACATGAGAAAAAAAATATAACAGAAGTCGTTATCTCATGTCACCATTTTTTTCGCTCCTTCTTAACTTCATTCTGACTCGCCTCCTTGTTTCTAAACTCACCTTAATCTGACTTCCATTAATCTCCGCCTACAGCTCTCTCTTCCTTCTCTTCTTCCTCTTCCTTTTCCTTTTCCTCCTCCTCTTCCTTTTCCTTCTCCTCCTCCTCCTCCTCCTCCACCCATTCCTTCCGCTCCACCTCTCTCCCTTTCCCTCCCACACCCTCCTTCTCTTCCTCTGAATTAGTTCCAGTCATGTTGTAGCCTCGAAGGAATTATTAGCTATTAAAGAACTGGTGAGAGGGGCCGCGGAGTGATGAAGACACCACGATTGAGGGGGAGAAGAGACTAGACGGCAGGGAGAGAGAGAGGAAGGAGAGGAAAAGATGAAGGAATATGTGTGGAAAGGCAGCAAGGAAGTAGAGATTGGAAGGTAATTAACGAAGCAGAGAGTAAAACCTAATGAAAAAGGGAAGCATAAAAGGAAAGATAGGGAAGGAAAATGAGGATGGGAAGGAGGAGGAGGAGGAGGAGAAGAAGGAGAAGGAGGAGGAAGATGTTAAGAACGGAGAATTATGGGAAAGATAAAGAAGTAGATAACACTGAGATAGCCAAATAAATAGGCAAACAGGCAAAGGCGGGAAAATAAAGACCAAAGAGGAAGTGGATAAGATTTATAGCTACGTAAAGAGATATAAAGAGATGGTTTGGGAGGAAATATGAAAGGAGGAAGGAAGCGGAGGAGGCAGGAGGTGGGTGAATTGATAATGAATGATGATGCATTGGAAGAGAATAGAAGCTCGCGCCTTTCATATCATTATGTGGTCATGATGAGTCTTGTTAGGGGTGTGGGGGTGAGATGGATTGCAGGAGTGAGAGGAGTCGATATTGTAAAATATTTGTTTTTTCATTGTGCGAGATAATTTATGGGATTCGATTTTTATTATTCGAATATTAAAATCGATTACATATATTTATTTTACTTTTTTTTGGTTAGTTTCGTTTAACGTTTTTTATACTATATATGCAGTGCCTCTTTTATTAATGCTTTCCATTCTTTAAAGAACCGAAAATACAAGTGGCCCTTTTTATTTTACGTGTCTATTGCCTTGGCTGGCTTTCTATTTGTTGCCTTGGCTGGTTTTCTATTTGCATAAAAAAAGCAATATACCAGTTTCATTATTTTGTTATGTTTTGCAATCCCACCTTGACTGCTGTGAAAAGATGCTCATACAGGAAGTCACAGTTTCGCATAATATACAAAATAACCAGATGATGCACCAAATTATAGCAAAGAAAGCATGACGGAGGAGAGAATGGAGTGGATGGGGAGATGACAGGAATTTGTGTATAAGACGCCGCTTTAAACCAGACGACCACTAGATTCCCGTTATGCCGTGATGCAGTGTAATGTTATGAAGTCACCGTCATGCTCTAGTAACAGTGAAGTGCAGTGCGGAACTGTCATTTGAAAATACATAGACTTTTTGTATGTTCACGTGTTATTTTTTTTGTATTCCAAGCGCTATTCAGATATGTGAACGCTAATTTATAGATGATGTGTTTACTTCAACGGAAAAAAGTAATTGTATACCTTAAAGACTGTCGTCATTCGTAGTTTTCCTTATTTTTTTATATTTGATTTATTTATGTACAGTTAGGTCTCTATTGTAGTATATCTCCGTTTAACTGCATTATAAGAAAGCAAGACACTGTTTGACTTATGAATAGTGGCTACATTTTTCATAACTGTGAAACTATATGAAAGTGTCCCTCGCATGACCCCCCCCCCCTCTCAACACACACACACACACACACACACACACACACACACACACACACACACACACACACACAGACACACACACACACACACACACACACACACACACACACACACACACACACACACACACACACACACACACACACACACGCAGACACACATACAGACACACACACACACACACACACACACACACACACACACACACACACACACACACACACACACACACACACACACACACACACACACACACAGTCTAACCCTGAGCCAGCAGTGCAGGCACACACACACAGACACACACACACACACACACACACACACACACACACACACACACACACACACACACACACACACACACACACACACACACACACACACACACACACACACACACACACACACACACACACACACACACACACACACACACACACACACACACACACACACACACACACACACACACACACACACACACACACACACACACACACACACACACACACACACACACACACACACACACACACACACACACACACACACACACACACACACACACACACACACACACACACACACACACACACACACACACACACACACACACACACACACACACACACACACACACACACACAGTCTAACCCTGAGCCAGCAGTGCAGGCGTGCAATCAAGTGGCATAAAACCTCTACAGGTCACCAGTCACCATGAAACACGAGGCTTTATGCAACCTGCAGAAAAAAAAGTCATGAAAGAATGAATAAATGAAAAAGAAAGAAATTATGTAGATTGGAAATTAGCGTGAAAAGAAATAAAGAAATTACATATCCATTACAGGAATATTGTCTCGGCACTCAAAGAAGTTTATATATATATATATATATATATATATATATATATATATATATATATATATATATATATATATATATATATATATATATATATATATGTATATATATATATATATATACATATATATATATATATATATATATATATATATATATATATATATATATATATATATATATATATATATATTATTTTTTATTTTAATTTTTTTTAAACTATGATTGAACACTTAACTATATGTGGAGTGTTTAATTCCATTTTTTGTCTCATTAAATTTTTTTTATGGTATTGGAATTTTCATTAATCGAATTCGTTGGAAGCAATTATTTTCCATATGAAAAAAACTTTTATAGGCACCTTACTGTCTTTTCTCTTTTCTTTAAACCTCATACCTTCATTTTCTTGTAATAATTGTTTTCGTCATAGAAGCAAATCCTGAAACTGAAAATGGTATACTTTAATTACCATGTTCTTAATCTCAGCAGTAGAGTCCCATAATGAACTGTTGAGGAAATTGAAGTTAGAACAATGAATGTTTTAAACGTGGTCACAGTGACATGTCCTGAGCGGCTGTACAGTAATGTTTTATACAAGAAATAATTATCACATATTGAACATGATTATTACGATTAATATCATTTTATTTTAGTCTATGAAAATTATACATTTCCAAGAACAAAG
>JAXIVD010005235.1:27500-30375 GCA_036785275.1 Cancer borealis | reverse complement strand
GTGTGTCTCAATAAAGGCTACAACACACACACACACACACACCACACACACACACACACACCACACACACACACGCACACACACACACACACACACACACACACACACACACACACACACACACACACACACACCATCCACATCCTCAATAACCAACTTTATGCTCACCGAAAAAGAAAAAAAATAACGCGGTGGTCATCGTATCAATTTATTGGAAAATTCTGAAAGTCAAAAAAAGAAGAAGAAAAATCCAGATGATAAGTTAATAGGTAAACAAATTGAAACTACCTGAACTTCCGGTGTATTTGGGGAATGGGTAGTTAGTGTAAGTATTTGAGGGAAGAATAGAATGGGAGGAAGGAGGAAGAGAGGAGGAAGGAGGAAAGCAAAGAGGAAGGAAGGAGAGAGAGAGAGAGAGAGAGAGAGAGAGAGAGAGAGAGAGAGAGAGAGAGAGAGAGAGAGAGAGAGAGAGAGAGAGAGAGAGAGAGAGAGAGAGAGAGAGAGAGAGAGAGAGAGATTCGGGTGAAATATCTTCTTTGAGATTAAAACGAGGAATATTATTAAAACACTAAATTTTCCAACGAGTGGGCTGTATATTCTTCTCCGTCTCATTATTATTTCAATTTCGTCTTCTTTTATTCGTCCTCACCCGTTCGTGTGTGTGTGTGTGTGTGTGTGTGTGTGTGTGTGTGTGTGTGTGTGTGTGTGTGTGTGTGTGTGTGTGTGTGTGTGTGTGTGTGTGTGTGTGTGTGTCTGTGTGTGTGTCTGTGTCTGTGTCTGTGTCTGTGTGTGTGTGTGTGTGTGTGTGTGTGTGTGTGTGTGTCGATATGGTTTTTCGTATTCATGTATTTACGTATGATTAATTACATTTTGATGCATGTAATATTGCTTCATCATGTACTGCTTCCCTCTTCTCTTCTTCACTCCAGCCATTCACTTTCCCTTCCCATTCTCCTTTCCTCCTTGCGGCTTCTCTTCATCGCTCTCTCTTCCTTTCATTTATTTCGAAACGCTTTCTATAATTACTTCATGTATTCCTGTCTTCATTCTGTTCCTGTTTCCTGAGTAACCTTCTTCTCCGTCTTTTCCATCTTTTTCCCTCCTTCCCTCCTTCCCTCTCCCCCTGGTGGTGTAGGAAGGAGGAGGCAACTCGTAATAAGATGCAAATCACGTGGATGTAATTATTCCACCCTGCTAATTATTCATGTTTTAATCCTTTATTACCAAATTTTTGTTCAAGGACGTTGATTTGAATAAGTTGATACGTAGCGACTCTACATATTTTCCTTTACTTAATATTCCATCGGCAATATGGTTCGTGTTTCGTGCATAACCTTCTAGTGTAAGTGTGTGTGTTGTGTGTGTGTGTGTGTGTGTGTGTGTGTGTGTGTGTGTGTGTGTGTGTGTGTGTGTGTGTGTGTGTGTGTGTGTGCGTGTGCGTGCGTGCGTGTGTGTGTGTGTGTGTGTGTGTGTGTGTGTGTGTGTGTGTGTGTGTGTGTGTGTGTGTGTTGTAATAATAATAATAATAATAATAATAATAATAAACGGTTTATTTAGAAAATCAGTCATAAACTGAAAATATACATTTTAAAATTGCTTAATTCTAATTCGAAATGTGAGAAGTGGAAGACTTTTTTTTTTCTTTACATGAGACTATTCAGACAAATTGTTATCATAGTGATGTGTGGTGGTATGACGTGGGTCAGGTGAGTGTGTTTGTGTGTGTGTGTGTGTGTGTGTGTGTGTGTGTGTGTGTGTGTGTGTGTGTGTGTGTGTGTGTGTGTGTGTGTGGTGTGTGTGTGTGTGTGTGTGTGTGTGTGTGTGTGTGTGCGCGTGCGTGCGTGTGTGTGTGTGTGTGTGTGTGTGTGTGTGTGTGTGTGTGTGTGTGTGTGTGTGTGTGTGCGTGTGTGTGTTGGTGTTCTGCAGTGATCATCTTGCGCTCTGTATTGAGGGTTGAGGAATTATTTTGTGCTTCTTAGTTAGGATACTGCCACTTCTGTTTCTGCTTCTTTTTTTGCTATTATTAATACTATTTATACTACTGCTGCTCCCTGTTGTTATTGTTGCTGCTACTGCTGCTGCTGCTGCTGCTGCTACTGCTGCTGCTGCTGCTGCTGCTGCTGCTGCTGTAGCTGCTGTTAGTACTACTAATGATAATAACAATAATTATATTGATAATAATAACAATAAGGATAATAATAATAATGACAATGATAATAATGATAAAAATGATAATGATATTAATGATAATAATATAAACAATAATTATAAATGATATTACTACTACTACTCATAATAATAATAACAATAAATTCTTAACTCACATACAAGTACTACTACTACTACTATTACTCATAATAATAACAATAAATGTTTAACTCACATGCAAGTACGATATAAAATAAATCACAAATCACAAGAACAACCGAAATCAATCACCTTGTGTACATACATGACCTAGAAATACTAGTGAAGAACAGAAGAACTAGAAAAGTGTGAAAATATTTTCGACACAATTTTCAGGTTCACATAATTCTGGCTGAAATCTCCATTGAAAACGTTGCTGCTGCTTTTGGGAGGTCAGCAATGAGCTTGTCACAATGTTTCACCTTAACCTTAACTTTAGTCTATGCAGAAAGTTTCTTAAGATTACGGTAAAATATTTTCACCGTTCATGGTTCTGTGTGTAGTGAACAATCCTTCTTGTGTGTTACTATTGGTGTATAAGGAGCAATCACTATAGTAAATAGAACAAGGAAGACTAACTTCATATTACTTAACAAATACACATTCGCTTTGCTTGTTAGATTGTTCATCACACACTTGGTTCTTTTTGAATTGATCACCGGCGTCAGAACCGTAAAAAACAATCAGA
>JAXIVD010005235.1:12500-22500 GCA_036785275.1 Cancer borealis | reverse complement strand
AATGTACATAAGGTTTGATTGACACGTTGAGCCGTTGTCTGGTAGGATTAACTTGACGAGGCGCCGGACACCGCACTCCCCCCCAACCCACGCGGGCAACAGAGAGAATCGTCAGCTTGGTGTTACTTACTAATGTGAAAGCATCGTCGTTGGTGAAACAAACAAACACACACACACACACACACACACACACACACACACACACACACACACACACACACACACACACACACACACACACACACACACACACACACACACACACACACACACACACACACACACACACACACACACACACACACACACACACACACACACACACACACACACACACACACACACACACACACACACACACACACACACACACACACACACACACACACACACACACACACACACACACACACACACACACACACACACACACACACACACACACACACACACACACACACACACACACACACACACACACACACACACACACACACACACACACACACACACACACACACACACACACACACACACACACACACACACACACACACACACACACACACACACACACACACACACACACACACACACACACACACACACACACACACACACACACACACACACACACACACACACACACACACACACACACACACACACACACACACACACACACACACACACACACACACACACACACACACACACACACACACACACACACACACGTACACGTACACGTACACGTACACGTACACGTACACGCACACGTACACGCACACAGGCGCACTAGTGGCCTAAATGAACCATCAGAGTTCATCTAAGGAAAGCAGAACGAACCTCGAAAACGAAGCCTCGACACGCCCCGGCAGAGGAGAAGAGGTGCGGGACTGCGTGGAAGGAGGGGGAGTGCACGCTGCTGGCCGCCGCCCCGCCCTTGGTGCGTCGCGGCTGACCATCGAGGAGGTGGATGGAATGACTCTCGACCTTTGCATCCAACCGATCGTTCTCTCTCTCTCTCTCTCTCTTCTCTCTCTCTCTCTCTCTCTCTCTCTCTCTCTCTCTCTCTCTCTCTCTCTCTCTCTCTCTCTCTCTCTCTCTCTTTCTCAAATTACTATAATAATCATCGTAAGCTCTTTACAAACTTAATCATGCGCATAATTTTATTCAGAAGCTCTTTTACATACACACACATATATACACACACATGAGCGCGCGCGCCCGCACACACACACACACACATACACACACACACACACACACACACACACACACACACACACACACACACACACACACACACACACACACACACACACACACACACACACACACACACACACACACACACACACACATATATAAATATATACACCTTCACTTCACAACACACACACACACACACACACACACACACACACACACACACACACACACACACACACACACACACATGCGCGCACGCGCTTACACGCACACACACACATGTGCGCACGTGCCTGCACACACACACACACACACACACACACACACACACACACACACACACACACACACACACACACACACACACACACACACACACACACACACTTATATACAAATGTACAAGCGTGACGTTCGTGAGACAGCTAAGTAGGAACGCCTCCCACCACGGCGTGGAAACAAATACTCAAAAGTGAGTTAAATCTCTCCGCAGGAACTTGACTGACACGCCTCTACCCTTCCTCTCACGCTAAACACACTACCTCAAGCTTTCGTTCACACCACAGCAAAGCAGCGCTTCACTGGTAAGCGAAATTTGATTCGCATCTTACCAGATTTACGCTTGTGGCCACTCAAAGAAAATCCTCGATATTTACAGCCGCTCAGAGCAACCCAACAGATCCAACCTTTGACTATTCCCTTGTTGAACATGCGCTTCTGTGCGACGCACAGCAATGCTGTAATTGTGTCCGTCTCCCCTCAGGAGGGGAGCGCCGCGGCCCCAGTGTAGGAGACTGCAAGCAGAGGTGTCCCTAGTATGTATGTGGTCAGAGAAGCAAGAGTAGACATAAAAAGCAACATCACACAATCTGTAGACAAACAAAAACTTTCCAGAGGAAGCAGCGGTCCGAGCCCACACTCGTGTTGGTTCTTATTGATTCACAAGACACACGAGCAAGAGCGAATCGCTGAACGATCCATAGACATTAAAGCTAACTAATCATTTTGACAGTAATTTTATAACCGCACACAAAAAATAAATAAATGCGTATCAAATAGTTTCCTATGTCCTCGTAGGTGTAACACATACGGAGTGTTGAGCATTGAGTACTACCTGGTGTATATAGTAACCCACCCCCGGGGGGCGTGCGGCCCCGAGGCAGTAACCCCTGGCGTTCAGCCCCAAGGGGCAAGACGACAGGGACTTGCCTCGGGGAGCTCCCGCTGACTGAGCTATAAACAAAAAATGAGTCAAGACTTTTTAATCACCTTGTACCCAAGGCTCAAGGGAAGATACACTGAGAACACTAATGGGCTTAAAAGCTACGTAAATGTGTGGAAACAAAGTATTGAAACGTGAACAGAGAACACAGTAAAATGACGTTTTCAAAACACAGGGAATAAAGTAATGCAGGATAATCCGAACATCAACTAAAACTTATGAATAATAATTTTCATGTCGTTAGAAGTTTCCGACAGGATCTTAGTTTCCAAGTCGACAGCATCATCAGGAGAGTCTGGAGGTTGGAGGGGGATGGAGTTGGAGGGGGCCCCGCCCCACCAGTCTGGAGGAGCCGGGACCGCGCCGTGCTTGGGTGCGCTGATCCGTTCGGCCGACGCCCCCATTTGAGCTTGAGCGTATATTCGAGATTTCTATTCGGTGTGTCGTTTGAAGGATTCGAGAGTGTTCATTGTTTCTTGGTCGTGAACCGCACGCACACACTGGAGACAATATATATAATAGTTAATCACCACTCACAGTCTGTACAGGTAGTGGAGTTATATAAAGTATACACAACGAAGCATCATACAGCCGGGGGTGAGGGATCCGAAGCGTCGAGTACACTGCTCCGAAACCTCTATTCTTTGGACTGTATAAAGGAAACGAGCAATATGTATATACCTATATATGTATTTATGTATGTATATATGATTCTCATGCATACTCTTTCTCTCACTCTCTCGCTCTTTCTCTCTCTTTCTCTCTCTCACTGTCTTTCAGTCCTCGCTAGGTTATGTATGCCCAGAATCGAGTCTGTTGGCTAGGATTCATCTGAGGGAATACGGGGAGGGAGGGAGGGAGGGAGAGAGGGAAGTAGATACGGGGAGAGAGGACACAACATGGGAGAGGGAAGGAGGAAAGAAGGAGAGGGGAAGGGGAAGGTCAGAGTATTACATTTTTATGTGGGGCAAAACTTACTCGACCTACTACCTTCTCTACCTGTGCCTCTACATACCTTCGTTGACCTGACCAGGGAGTCACGCCTACAGGTTAACTCAGTATAACGTTTGGCTAAGAACTCACGTGGAGGATTTACTTGTATTTCCGTCCAGGACTATTTGTTCATCTAGGCCTATCGAGTTCCCCAGTGTCATTAAGGAAGCTATGCAGAGTTCCCCGTCTCGCTGCCTGCCCATTCCTATTTCCTGTCTACCTATCTGGCTGTGTAGCTGCTTATCTATCAGTAGCTATCTATCGGCCCCTCACACGGCGCTCTCCAGACGGTCACTACTGAAGGAGGAGGGAAAGGTCTGGGGGGGATAGGTGTCGGGCGGACTGACATGAGGATGAAGGGCTGGGGCGTTGGGTGTGATGCAGACGGTCTCCGCCACCATGGGCACCACCGCCCGCATGTCAGGGCCCAGGGAGGATGTGGGGGTGTCGTAGGCCGGGGGCGGGGCGATGGGCGGCACGAGGGGCGTGGTCAGGGGGTCCTGTAGAGAGAGAAAACCCGTATACAATAATGACTGACCGACTGATGTATGTGGATTTCGTTTTTGTTTGGTGTGTAAGCTTGACTTTAGCAGATATATTAGGTCACTATTTTCTTCCTAGTTGGGTATTTTTGTTAGTAAATTTACATGTCAAAGGGAAAATATATACTGCTCAACTTTAAAATTAAATTAAATACAAGGAAATACACCAAGTTTCTCTTTGCGTCCATTAAAATTCTTTTGAGGAAATATAATGAATATATAATACAAGTGAGACGCGTGGCTGCCAAGCAAGTCAACTCACCATGAAGAGGCTGCTCCGCCGCTGTAGCGTGGCGGTGTGGGCGTGGTGGCCCCGGCCGTGGTTTGAGCGTGGGTGGGGCAAGGTTTGGGTGTGGGAAATGGGTATGGCGTGGGTGTACATAGGAGTAGGGATGGTAGTGGAAGTAGGGGGCATGTGGTGGTAGGACACGGAGTGGTGCATGTCGATGGGCGGGGGCGAGGGCGTGTACTCCTGTTGCTGCTGGATGTAGGGCGTCTGGTGGGCGTGTTGCTGAGATTCGACGTGGGCGTGGACTGGCTCGACGTGGGCATGAGTGGCGTGGGTTACGTGGCCGGACTCTGGGTAGGTGTTGGCGAGGGTGTGTTGAGGTTCCTGGGCCACGTGGTCATGGGTGGTGTCCGTCGTGACGCCCACCAGCTCCCCGTAGATGGTGGACACGTCAGCCACGCCTCGCCGCTCGAGTAGGTCTGCCCGGCTACCTGAGGAAGGCCGAGACGCAAGCTGGGGTGAAGCATCTATCTTAGGGAAAAAGGGAGGCTACACCCACTTTACCCCCCCCCCCCACCCTCACCACCCCACACACATACACACAGATAACCAAATAAAAAAATAAAAAATGCATACATGAATTAAATAAAACAGTGGATGAACTAGTTAACAGTCATCCTCATCTGAAGCAATTATCTCAAAAGACATGTTACAAAGAATACCGCCTTTCGGAACAGTCTCTGAACACATACACACGCCCTTGCATAGTGTCGCCCCGCAAGGCCTCACCCATTCTCCCTCATATTCAGATCCTGTTTCCCGTTTTCTGATGCCCGATTCTCCTATTCCCCCAATTGTTTCACTTACCTTATGCAAGAGTTAACCAGTATCTTCACTCTTTCTTCCCTTCTACTGGTAAACTCTGGAACTCTCTCTCCCAGAATCTGTATTTCCGCCTTCCTACGACTTGAACTCATTTAAGAGAAGAGTATCAAGACACCTGCAACCTTAATTTGGCATCCCTTTTTTATTTCTCTTTCTTCTTTAGGAAACCAGTTTTTCATTGCCCTTGGCCGGTTCTCCAATAGCATGGGAAAAAAATTACTTACTGTCTTTTTTCCTCATCTTGTCATTCGGCCGTTCTTACAATCCACCATTTTCGTAATGTGTTCACGTGTGTGTATAGAATAAGAAAGCTTCCCTTTGTTTTGTTCATTTCATTTTCTTTTGCCACGCAGATGTAAGGCTCTTAAAGTGGTTACATTTTAACAATTTGTGCTAATTATCTCTTTCTTATTTTTTTCCTCTCTCTCTCACCATCATTCTAAGGTGGAAAATCAATGGTAACTGTAACACTCTAGCTTCCTGTTTTTTCCAGCTTCTTATAGCTTGAACTTTTCGAGGGAGAGTATCAGGACACCAAAAGGTTAGATTGAAGGGCTTATTTGGAACTCCCTTGCCCTCTCCTCTGCCTTGGATATGCCATACCCAGGTCTATCTTTCGGGGTTTTTTTTAAAACTATTTTATGTGTGGCATACCAGTGTATTGATAATGTCTAACCATCTTTTTAGTGATGGAAATGAAAATGTTGTGAAGTGTTTTTTTAATAATTACTGAGGAGAATATTTTTCATTTCAGCACCTCAGATAAGAGAGAGTGAAAAAAGAAAAAGAAAAAAAGAAAGAAAAATGATAGGAAAAGCGTGTAGAGTAATAAATATAACGGATATTACTGGGAAAAAAGATGCATTTCCATTTTTACTAATAAGAATATCCGTTCATGCAATCGCTTTAACAACACAACCGTTAAAAAAATAATCGCGCACAGAGAATGAAATGTTTATGTTTTTTGGCATCAAAGTCACGAAAGATATTTTGGGAATTTTAATGAAGTAAAGAGTAAATGTTTTATATTCACCAAAATGGGTGTTTTTGTTACGCATTTACTTTCCTGTTGTTTCTTTCATGTTGGTGACGAGTTCTTCATTGACACACACAGAAAGAGAGAGAGAGAGAGAGAGAGAGAGAGAGAGAGAGAGAGAGAGAGAGAGAGAGAGAGAGAGAGAAGAGAGAGAGAGAGAGAGAGAGAGAGAGAGAGAGAAGAGAGAGAGAGAGAGAGAGAGAGAGAGAGAGAGAGAGAGAGAGAGAGAGAGAGAGAGAGAGAGAGAGAGAGAGAGAGAGAGAGACGTACAAATAGACAGACAGACGTATAGACAGACATTCTATTTCATCAAAGGGAGGGGAAACCCTACCTATGTAGATGGAACAATGTAAGGGGAAAAGGGAGAAATCTAAAGGCAAAGAGAGCATTTAAAGGTCATGGGAGGCAATGTAATAGGCAAGAAACTATCAAGGGGGAAACTATCAAGGTGAAGCAATTTAAAGGGAAAAAGGGAGTAAGCTAAAGGAAAGGATAGCATCTAAGGCCAAAGATGAGAGGAGGAGGAAGGGGAAGCCTACCTAGTAGATGGAGCGGACAGAGTGAGTCGTGTGCACGGGGTTGGGGTGTCTGCGTTCCCTGCACCTCCGACCCATCACAGGTACTCGGCTCCTCGCTGGTGCCTGAAGAGTCCGCGAGTCTCCGAGGCAACACTGACGGAGGGAGGAAGGAGGAAGGGAGGCGAGTAGAGTAGAGAGACACAGAGTTACATAGACATACAAGTGAATAAGGATAAAGAGATAAATTGGTGCTTTAATAAGTGATCTGTAACTTAAGCCTACCAAGAGGTTGTTAATCTTTGAGGCAGTAATGACGGAGGGAAGGACAGAGGGACGGGGGGAAGGAAGGAAGGAAAGGAGGGAGGGAAGGAAGGAAGGAGAGAGACACATTTACATAATACTTCTAAGTGGGAAAAAATTGAGAGATGTGCTTGTTACCTTAAGATAATGTTTGGCCTTAAGCTACTACTCATGCACTTAACATCAAGGCAGGCGAGATAAAAGGACGGAACGGACGCTACTGTGTGTGTTTATTCACCCGTGAAGGTAAAGGTTTGAGTGTTGTGAGTGTGCCAGTGAGTGTACCAGTGAGTGTACCAGTGAGTGTACCAGTGAGTTTACCAGTGAGTTTACCAGTGAGTGTACCAATGAGTGTACCAGGTGAGTGTACTGCATTGAGTCACGAATTGATTATGTTGTCCTGAATCATCTTTGCTGACTCACTGCGGAGGCTTAAGGGAGAAGTGAGGCGAAGATTGATGAGAAGGTATTTAATAATCAAGCTTACGTAGTGGTATTGACTGACTGACTGACTGATTATTAACTGGCTGTGTGGCATTCCTCGGCTCCTAATGACTCAATTTCGAGGTGATTAGTTCGACGGAAAATATTTTGATTAACTTTCTTAATCACCTGTTTAGTTTCTATCTATAATACTTTCATCTAACATTATTTCTTGTAAGTACCCATTTCACTATGTAATTTATGTCTCGCTTTGCATAATGTACGCTCACCAGGTAACCAGGAGAAAATTATCATCTCTTTCTGCCTAATAAATCAATCGAATTTTACCATGAAGACTAACCGAGCATTAAATTCCTTACAGATGTTCAGGTTTGCCTAGAAATTTTAGAATCTTCGGTTGATCTAGCGTGCATAGTCTTGCATTCTGAAATAAATGTATTAGAACATGATAAGCATTTGTATCTCATTGTAAGATATTCCGATTAGCAGCGGCAGGGAGAAAGGATGGGATGACATATTACATACTCGTTACACAAGTTCATAAACCAATTCCTTGCACTACACATCAGCACATTTATGAAAAACAAACTTAATTTCACTCATTATAGAATCTTCCGCAGTTTGTATTTAAAAATGTCGAGAGTTTCAGAAGCAGATGAAGAACATGGATCAGATAACAGAGGTGGCTGTACATATATATATATATATATATATATATATATATATATATATATATATATATATATATATATATATATATATATATATTTTAAATATTTACGTTGAGGTGAAAAAAAACTTAAGGGTGGAGAGAGAAAGAGAGAGAGAGAGAGAGAGAGAGAGAGAGAGAGAGAGAGAGAGAGAGAGAGAGAGAGAGAGAGAGAGAGAGAGAGAGAGAGAGAGAGAGAGAGAGAGAGAGAGAGAGAGAGAGAGAGAGAGAGAGAGAGAGAGAGAGAGAGAGAGAGAGAGAGAGAGAGAGAGAGAGAGAGAGAGAGAGAGAGAGAGAGAGAGAGAGAGAGAGAGAGAGAGAGAGAGAGAGAGAGAGATTCTTATCCTTAACCCATTAAATACAGCTTATGGAAATGAGCAGGAAGACAGCTTACAACTTTTACTAATCAAATTAAACTCAGGTAAACATAGAAGAAGTAGAGGCAGGAGGAGGAGGAGGAGGAGGAGGAGGAGGAGGAGGAGGAGGAGGAGGAGGAGGAGGAGGAGGAGGAGGAGGAGGAGGAGGAGGAGGAGGAGGAGGAGGAGATGAGTTAGAATATGGAGAAGTTAAAAGAGAGAAAGAAAAAAATATTACAGGAGAAGCAAGTTTAGGAGGAGGTGGATCAGGAAAGAAAAGGAGGAGGAGGAGGAGGAGGAGGAGGAGGAGGAGGAGGAGGAGGGAGAAAAAGACTATGAACAAGAAATATAATGAGAAGGAGGAGGAGGAACACATAGGACACATAGGAAGAACAAACAGCAACAGGCCTACTGGCCCTTACGAGGCTGTTTGTGATAAACTAGACTACACTATCTAATCTGGGATGAAGGATACAGGATAGTAAGGGTGAGGGATTCTCCCACCAGCCACGACTGGCAGGAGAGGAAGGCCAACCATGCAATATAAGTAAAAATAAATAAATAAATGCGTGGAATTAGATTAGTCTATCCTATTACTACTGTCACTAACACTACTACCTGGCAAGCGATGTCAGGCCCCTAGCGACGTCCTTCCGAATCGAGATTTTGTAATTACTGTACATTAGAAGGAACTTGCTCAAAGTTTACTATGTTGACGAATAATGTTTTAGTTGCGGATTGGCTTCTAAGTATTTGTCCAGTCTATTTTTGAATGTATTAATTGTTTTACTGTCGACGACATTGGCGGGCAGGGAGTTCCAAACGTTAACGATCCGATTGAAAAAGAAATGTTTGGCTTCGTTTGATGTGAATCTTTTACCAGTAATCTTAAAAGTATGACGTCTTCTTGTTATATTTGATCGATCAAAAGTAATGTAATCTTCTGCATTGATATTATCAAATCCTTTAATTATCTTGAACATTTCAATTAAATCTCCTCTCATCCTTCGTTTTTCGAGGCTGAATAAGTTTAATTCTTTAAGTCTTTCTTCATAAGGTTTATTTTTCAGCCTTGGAATCATTTTCGTTATTCTACGCTGGACTCTTTCCAGTTTGTCAATGTCCTTTCTGTAATATGGGGACCAGAACTGTACGCAATATTCAAGATGAGGTCGTACTAGTGAATTATGCAGTTTTAATATGACTTTTTCTGATTTATTTTCGAAAGTACGCCCAATAAAGCCGACCAATCTGTTAGCGGTTTTAACTACCTCTGAGCAATGCTGACTGGGTTTTAAATCGCTTGATATTGTGATTCCTAGATCTTTTTCCTTGTTCACTGCAGAAAGTAGTTTTCCATTCATTTGGTACTGAACGTGATCATTATTTCTTCCGATATGTAGTACCTTACATTTATCAACGTTAAATTTCATTTGCCATTTATTGGCCCAAGACGTTAGTCGATCAAGGTCTGATTGTAAGACTTCTCTGTCACTTGTCGAAGTTACTTTACTGGCAATTTTCGTATCGTCAGCGAATTTTGATATTTTG
>JAXIVD010005235.1:5000-7500 GCA_036785275.1 Cancer borealis | reverse complement strand
TTAGAAAGATGGAGTAGAATAAATTTACTATGAATTTATTACGCCCTTAAAGATTGTCCGGAGTGTTTTTCTTTCCATGTAGTTACGGAATGGCTCTTATAATAGTTTTCAAGCCTCTAGTAATGAAAAATGTCTTCTACAACAACCTGAGACTCGTTTGGGGCTGTAAGATAATTATGCAAGGAGGAAATGAGCCTTGAACACGCAGCTTCCTTAGAGACAAAAGACAAATGATCTTAGTTTCCAGGTTACCTACACACACCTGGATACACCCAATAACACAGATGCATGATGATATGTTTTGAAGTTGTTTCATGTTGTTTATCATGTATTAGTGATGTATGAGCCATTTTCTCTATTTGTGGTAAAGTTACATCTTCATATCGTGTTATTTGTTTAGTTCCCTTCTGTCTGCTTGTTCTTCCGTGAGGTGACAGAGGCGACCTGGAATAACTGGATCCAATGGTCACAGTGAAAAATGAAGGGAAGGATGTGTGGCGGGGAGCGAACCGTGATAAAAAAAACAAGTTATTATCAATATTTAAACCATTCTCGCCCACTTCCACTCACGGAATACAAAGATGTGATGAGCTAGATTTAATCATTATGTGTCTAATTGTACGGAAATTAATGGAGTTATTAGTCATGTAAAAATTATTAATGTTCGTGGTAGCTTGTCTGAAAACTTTTGGCTCAGCATTGCATTCCTATTGAGGGAGAACAATAAACAGGAAGGAGAAGAGAGAGAGAGAGAGAGAGAGAGAGAGGAGAGAGAGAGAGAGAGAGAGAGAGAGAGAGAGAGAGAGAGAGAGAGAGAGAGAGAGAGAGAGAGAGAGAGAGAGAGAGAGAGAGAGAGAGAGAGAGAGAGAGAGAGAGAGAGAGAGAGAAAAAATAAAAAATAAACGTTCAGAAATCAAACATTGCAGTAGTGTTGTTGGTATTGGTATTTTCAGGCAGCGAACTTCTTCCCTCCCTCGAGCCTTTCACTCTTGTCGGCATATTTGTAAATGTTGGTGATTGTTTTCCTTGCTTGAAATACCAATCATGATCCCGCTCAGCTTGTGTTCGCCCGGCCAGTCTCAACCTCCATTGTGCACTGAACCTAAATCACGGGGTTATTATTGCCTTGACTTTGCGCCACCTTTTTACGCTCCTCCCTCCACGTAAACCAAACTAAGCCCTTCATGTTTATTGAGCCCTGTCCTACAACATGCTGTGATGACATAACCCTTTGATAACGCATGAATTGATCCTCACACATTTCCAAAAAATATTCAGCTCACGGCACGATTCAATTTGTGGATTCTGATTTATTAAGAAGTACCTTTGTGTAGCCACAGATTCTTTCCGTTCTTTTTTCCGTTAAGTACGTGTTTTGTAGGCAGGTTGTTGGGTGATATTAGGTGATGTTCAACAACTATGTATAATAGTAAAACATGAAAAATAAGTAGAGGATGAAGTAATATAAGATACTCAGGAATACATCTACTTAGGACTAGAAACTAATGAATAAAAACATTAGAAGTAGAATAAGTGTTGGATGAAGTGGTTTTGGTAAACAAAACAGTTATGAAAAGTAATCTCCCAGAATCATTAAATAACAATATTTGAAATCAATGCACGCTCACACCTGGATCAGAAACCTGGAGTTTTATAATAGTCCTGTACCGAAAATTTCAATGTGTGAAAACAGGAGTGGAGCGAATGCTTTTTGGCATAATAGGGATATAAAAGAAGCATCATAGATTTGATAGCAAACTTAAATTGAAAAATCTATGTTATGATTAAAAAGATAAAGTGGTTCATGTACTGAACATGTAAAAGATGAACAATTGTAAGTTGTAGTGGAGTAACCTGGAATCGACCGGATAGAGATGAGTAATGAAGGTTACGGGAGGACTGTGTCCTGCAGTGGACACACCGAGACATTTTTTTATTACTTTAAGTAATTATAATAATTATCATAGTGATCATAACATCAATAATAATAATAATAATAATAATAATAATAATAGTAATGATAATAATAATGATATTGATGATGATAAGAATAATGATGATAATGATAATAATAATAATGATAATAATAATGATAATAATAATAATAATAATAATAATATTGATAATATTAATAATAATAACAATAATAATGATAAGTATAATAGTGATAATAATAATAATAGTAATAATAATAATAATAATAATAATAATAATAATAATAAGATACCAGTATTCGCGGTCATAGTGAGTAGTGTGTATAGTTACAATGGCAGAATTTTGCTGTAAGTCATGACAGTGTGAGGTCAGACAACCCTAAATTGTTGTGCCTCCCTGAGTGTTCCATATTCATAAACGTTCTGTGTGTATACACGTAAATGTTGCCCGTTCATACACACCAGTTGTAGTGCGCCATAAACTGGAGGCAGACTCTTCAAAAACGCACAACAAAACAAAACTCCAAACACCCTCACTGTTTATAACCATTTTTTGTACCCATCAT
>JAXIVD010005234.1:15000-22500 GCA_036785275.1 Cancer borealis | reverse complement strand
AAAACATCATTGTAAAAATTTTCATGAGATTCGGAGGTGTTGAGTTTTCGCGGTGATCAACACGAGTAATTTTCTGGCTGGACAAGATGATGTATTAGCTGCGGCGCCACACTTATTTCTAAACCGGACTTTGGTATGTGGTCTCCTTACCCTCAAAAAAAGTAATTCAAACATCGAATAATATACAAGCAAATAAAAATCAATGGTAATAACATATAATAGATAATACTCTAAATAGGTTCTTATGTTACTCGATCCCTAACCTGGCAGCTGTGTCTATTTGTTTACATTCTCACGCGGGAGACTTTGAGAGGAAGCATTATCAAACATTATCCTTGTTTCCTCCTTTCCTGCTGCTGTTAAGGGCGTGAGGTTAACACAGCATACAGCCACAGCAAGGCACAGCATTATACAACACACAGCATAAGGTAATAACAAGCCATTACGTTTAAATAAAGAGAAAACATAACATAACTTGAATTTTGTCTTGGTATGTTATGGTGGAATGAATGGATATTGTATAATTTTCGTTTATTTTGTATTTTCAACCTGTTTGAGTTATTTTTAATGGTTGTTGTTGTTGTATGAATGTATTTGCTAGCTGTATGTATATATTTAGCTGCTGTATTGATAGTTAGAGTGCTCTGAAGAGGATTAAATAAGAATAAATAATACGTAATGTAGATGTATTACTGTTTTGTCAATCATGTTGGACCAAATCATGTTGTGGCGATATCATGTGGTTCCTAGATGTTATGTTGGGTGCTACTTCTTCTATGATTGCCCAGGTATATATATGGTGATGTATCTATAAGAGAGGACTATGAGGATACGGCTGCCGTACCTGTAACCACTGCCTTAGGTTAAAGTAGGCTATGTTATGTTATGTTAGGAATCCTGCCTAATCTTTCCCTTTGATCATTCTTTGCACATTTTTTAATAGAAGAGGAAGAAGAAGAAGAGGAAGACGAGGAAGAAGATGTCTGTGTGTGGAGAAATGCCTGGTTAGTGTGTGTGTGTGTGTGTGTGTGTGTGTGTGTGTGTGTGTGTGTGTTTGGTAATAAATAAATAATGAATAATAATAATGAAAATAATAATAGTAAGTAAGAATAAAGGAATTAATAGATAAAATATAATAATAATTAATAAATAAATAAATCTTTACATATATATTTATTTTTCATTATAGGAATTAATTATTTTCTCTCCTTATATATTTCTTTTTAGGGTGAAGCATCAACACACACACACACACACACACACACACACACACACACACACACACACACACACACACACACACACACACATACCCACCCTATCACCCTAAACAGTCATGGGGGAGCCGCCTGGTCTGGGGGAAGAGGAACGCAGCATTAACAAACAAATATGTATGTAATCACCCTATTTTTGTCACCCTAATATTTGTCACCCTAATTTTTGTCACCCTAATTTTTGCTCACACTAAATATTTCATCACCCTAATTTTTTAAAACCTTATATCATGCTATTTCCAACACAAATTTTTATACTTTTCACCCTAAATCACCCTAAATCACCCTATTCCAGCCCTCATCCTGGGTCGTTCCGTCTACGACCTTTACCAGTGTGATGACGAGGAGGTGCAGGATTTCCGCAAGGGTGTGCTTAGGGTGATAGGGGAGGCAGTTAGGGTGAGACAGCAGTGTGGTGAGTCCTCCCTAGCTAACTACCATCACCCTGCTGAACTGGAGTCATCTGCCACCCTGCCCTCACCCGTCAGTAGGAAGCTGGACAATGGTAGGGTGACTAGGGTGATTTTTAGGGTGAAATATGTGATTTTTATGTTTTTTAGGGTGAAATATGTGATTTTTTGTGTTTTAGGGTGAAGTATGTGATTATTTGGTGTTTTTCTTGTGTGTGTTTAGGGTGTATATGTGTGTATGTGTGCTTTGGGGTGTATGTGTGTGTGTGTTTTTATAGGGTGTGTCTGTGTGTCTGTATGTCATTTTTAGGATGTGTATGTGTGTGTGTGTGTGTATATTTTTAGGGTGTGTGTATCACCATTATATATAAACTAACACAAGCTCTCTCCCATCATCCCATCACCCTATCACCCTATCCAGGCTACCTCACAGTACAAGTTAAAAGAGCAAGAATACCCCCCACCCCCCTCACCACCACCACCACCACCACCACCGTCACCCTAAGACTCACATGGGACATATACCCAGAAGGTCTGATCGCCAAGGCACTGAAGCAGCTCCCTCACCCTGGCACCCCTCCTGTCACCCTAGCCTCACCCTCCCCCCCTTCCCCTTCCCCCCCGTCGTCACCCTATTCTGTCTCAGCCTCAAGTTATGTTCTGAAGATTGACGGAACGCAAGAATATCTACTTGCGGCACGACCTATCACGCAGTATAAGGTAGGGTGTGTTTAGGGTGAGATAGGGTGTGTTTAAGGGGGTTAGGGTGAAATAGGGTGATTTTAAGGAGGTTTGGGTGTGTTTAGGGTGAAATAAGGTGTGTTTAAGGGTGTTTAGGGTGATATTAAGAGTGTGTTTTGTATGAGTGTGTTAAGATTTGGATTATATTTAAAGTAGGGTGTGTTAGGGTAGGTTTTAGGGTGAAATAAGGTGATTGTAAGTGTGTTTTTGTCTTAGGGTGTGTTGAAATATTGTTTTTCTATGATTCTATATAAACTAGGGTGTATTTAGGGTGTGTTAATAGAAATAGACGAATAGATAGATTTTTATTGTTATTACCAATGCTCTAATCTCTCTCTCTCTCTCTCTCTCTCTCTCTCTCTCTCTCTCTCTCTCTCTCTCTCTCTCTCTCTCTCTCTCTCTCTCTCTCTCTCTCTCTCTCTCTCCCAGACGGTCCGATTCTTCATCAGTCTCGGAAAAACACCAGAATTCTGCCTCGTCTCTAAGAAAGATCTCTACTCCACCCTACAGCCCTTCCACTTCAAAACTCCCTCCTACTCCGCTCCCTCCGCCTCCTCCACCTCCCCCTCCACACCCTACGTACCTATATCCTTATGGCATCCTAGCCTCGAAGGACGTCTCCGTATCCACATCCTAAGGGCATCAGGCGGAGGATTGAAGGATACTCATAAGGTACAAATTCACAGAGTCCTATGAAAAAAATCTGATGTAATGTATATATAAATCCCTTTAATCTCACCCTACCGTCACCCTTACAGATGTACGTGTGCGCGGGGGTGTACCACGGGGAGGAGGCGCTGTGTTGTGTGCGCGAGACGGGGCGCACATCACCAGGGTGTGCGCGGGAATGGGGAGAATGGATACAGTTTGATTTGCCGATACAAGAATTGCCGAGAGGAGCTAAGCTGTGTCTTGGCCTTTGGTGTGAGAAGAATGGGAATGAGAAGAGGAGGAGAGATAGATGTGTAGGTATTGGAGGGGTTTTGGGGGGGAGGGCGAGGAAGGGGAAAGGGGAGGGAAGGTGTGTGTGTGAGAGAGAGAGATAGTGTGTGTGTGTGTGTGTATGAGAGAGAAAATAATGTATAGATATTAATAATTCTTCTCCTCCTCCTCCTCCTCCTCCTCCTCCTCCTCCTCCTCCTCCTCCTACCCACAGGAAGAGTACATGGTTGGCTGGGGTAATCTGACCTTATTCAACTACAAAGGTCGGCTAATTAACGGGAGGGTGTGCGCCCCCCTCCGCCCGCCCCCTAAAGGATGTGAGGACAGACTACACCCATTAGGACATACAGGTAATTACCCCCCCCCCCTCATTATTATATTCATTTAATAGAGTCGCGATATTTTCTTGAGTTCCCGAAAATCTATAAAAAAAAAAACGTCATTATTACTATTATCATTATTATTACTATGTCCCTCTCCCCCGCCCGCCCGCCGCGCGCACACACAGGGTACCAACGCACACACACGCACACACCCAACGCCCCCCTGGATAGCATGTGCGTTGAGGTTGAGTTTGAGCAGAGGTTCAGTGAGGCGGTGGTGCTGTTTCCGGACACAACCCAGCTGGAACAGTATGCAAGATACATCAACAAGCTGGACAAGGGACAGGTAAGTGCAGGAGGAGGAGGAGGAGGAGGAGGAGAAGGAGGAAGGAGGAGGGAGAGAATGGAAGAGGAGGAAATAATAGTTTTTTTGAAAGAATAATGAACACTTGAATATTTACGGAGGAGAAATAAGGAAGGAAGGAAGAGAGGAGGAGGAGGAGGAGGAGGAAGAGGAGGAGGAGAAGGAGGAAAGAATAAGGTTTGTGAAGGAAAGTGGAGCAAAGAATAGAGTATGTATGTATATGTGTGTGTGTGTTTGGATGTGACTATGTATGTATGTGGCTATGTATGTATATAACTTAACACTCCCATTAAGACAACATATAGGTTATCTTTATGTATATAACTACACTCCTAACCTCAACCCACAGGCCCCCACACCGCCCCACCACCCCCAGACACCCCCCAGCACCGCCAGCATAGCAGAAACAGCCTACAGAGACCCCCTCACCCCCTTAGAAGCTTGGGTGAAGCAGGGACTGTGGCAGGGGAGGGAGGGGTGTAGGGGCGTCCCTGACTCCCTCCCCTGCCTGGTAGAAGCTGTCAGGTGGGCTTCTAGGGACCAGGTGTCTCAGGTAAGGAGAGAGAGAGAGAGAGAGAAGAGGAAGAAGAGATTTATATTGAAATAGATTAAAATTGAGAGAGAAAAAATATTACTACTACTACTACTACAATCCTCCTCCTACTACTACTACTACCACTACTACTACTACTATAACTACCACTACTAACCCCCCTTCCCTCCCACAGCTGTACTTATTGATGAAGGAGTGGGGGGCGGTATCCCCTGAATCATCCCTTGAGCTCCTGACAGGGAAATCAAGTGATCCAACAGTGCGTCAGCTGGCCGTCAGACACCTGGACCGCACACTGTCAGACGAGGTGCTGCTACAGGTGAGGAGGAGGAGGAGGAGGATAGATGAAATGGTAGTAATCACCCTGTTATCCTCCTGTCATCACCCTGTTTTCACCCTGTTCTCACCCTGTTATCACCCTGTTATCACCCTGTTCTCACCCTGTTTTCAGTACATGCTTCAGCTGGTGCAGAGCCTGAAGCATGAGGTGTATTTGGACTCACCCTTGCTCACCCTGCTGCTAAGAAGGTCACTCTGCAACGCCAGGCTGGGTCACTACTTCTTCTGGCATCTCAGGTAAGGGTGTGTTAGGGTGAGTTAGGGTGTGTTAAGGTGTGTTAAGGTGTGTTAGGGTGTTTTAAGGTGTGTTAGGGTGTTTTAAGGTGTATTAGGGTGTTTTAAGGTGTATTTAGGGTGTGTTAAGGTGTGTTAGGGTGTGTTGAGGTGTGTTTAGGGTGTGTTGAGGTGTGTTAGGGTGTGTTTAGGGTGTGTTAAGGATGTGTTTAGGGTGTGTTAAGGTGTGTTAAGGTGAGTTAGGGTGTGTTTAGGGTGTGTTAGGGTGTGTTAAGGTGTGTTAGGGTATGTTAGGGTGTGTTAAGGTGTGTTAGGGTGTGTTAAGGGTGTTGTTTAGGGTGTTTTTGAGTTAAATTTATACTTATTTTTTTTCCCTTAGCCGGTACTCTTTTAATGTAAAAAAAAAATATATCACCCATTACTCCCCCATTACACACCCATTCCCCCATTTCCCACCCATTCCTCACCCATTCCCCCATTTCCAGAGCTGAGTTAGACCTCTGGCCAAACCCCACCCACGTGCTAGCCAGCCTTGAGGCGTACTGTCGGGGCTTGAGTCTTAACAGTTTACAAGGATTGGCTAAGCAAGTACTGGCAGTGGGGAGGATGGGGAGGCTGGCGGAGAAGGTCAAGGAGAAGCATGATTATTGCAAGGTAAGGAGAGAGAGAGAGAGAGAGAGAGAGAGAATTATTCCTTATCTCTCTTCCTTCCTTCCTACCTTCACTTCTTAAAAAATATCTAACTATCTATCTATCTATATATTTATTTATCTATCTATCTATTTATTTATTTTTATTTATTTATTCTATTTCCCACCACAGAAAACGGAATATTTAAAGGACAAGCTGCAGGAAACTGAATATTCCTCCTCCCTCCAGCACCTTCCCTTCCTCCTTCACCCTGCCGTGCCCTTAGGGAGGCTTAGGGTGGCAGAGTGCAGGGTGATAGACTCCGCTAGATGCCCCTTATACCTGGCCTGGTATGCCCCGGGGGAGATATGCCCTCACCCCCCCGCTATTATATTTAAGAGTGGCGATGGTAAGTATGGGGTAATGAGAATGAGTGTTAGGTTAGGTTGTCGTACTAAATATTAGCTTAGGTTAGGTTAGGGTACCAAATATTAGGTTAGGTTAGGTTGTCGTACCAAATATTAGCTTAGGTTACGTTAATATCCTAATATCTCACCCCTATACAGATCTGCGGCAAGACATGCTATGTTTACAAATCATCTCGTTAATGGGTCAGCTATGGGGTCAGGAGGGACTTGACCTGACCCTAGTGACCTACTCCTGCCTTGCCACCAGCCGGGAGCAAGGCATGATTGAGGTCGTGCGAGGTGCCGAGACTGTTTATAATATTCAACGGATATCTGCTTTGGGGGCCATACAAGTGGACTCGACACGGCTCTATAAGTGGCTGAAAATTAAGAATAAAAGTGCACGGTGAGTGTGCGTTTGTGTGCGTTTGTTTTTGGGGTGTGTGCGTATTATTGGGTGTGTTTTTTAGGTGTATAATTAAGATTTTGTGTGTGTTTTTGGGAGTGTGTATGTATTTTAGGGTGTGTGTGTGTGTGTGTGTGTTTAGGGAAATGATTAAGATTGTGTGTATGTATTAGGGGGTGTGTGTGTGCGTTTTTTTTTTTTATGTGTATGTGTGGGTGCGTCTGTGTTTTAAATAATAATAATAATAACAATAGAATTCAATATTAATCTTTCTCTCTCATCTTCTTTCCTTCCTATCTATAACAATTCCTATCCCCCATTCCTTACCCCATTCACCCATTCCCCCTATCCACCCATCAACCCATCCACCCGTTTCACCCATCCCCATTACAGTCAGCTTGAGTGTGCCGTCGATAACTTCACCAAGTCGTGTGCCGCTTACTGCGTTGCAACCTTTGTCTTGGGTGTGGGAGACAGACATCCCAGTAACATTATGGTGGACACAGACGGACTGGTGAGTACTGGGGAGGTGATGGAGGGAAGGGAAGGTGATGGAAGGGAAGGGATAGTGATGGGGGTAAGGGGTGGGGATGGAAATTGATGGGAAGGTGTTTAAATATGTTTGGGTGGGTTTGGGGTGTGTTTAAGTGTGTTTTAGTGTGTTTTTGGGTGTGTTTTGAGTATGTAAGGATGGGAACTGATGGGAAACTGATGTAATATTGATGTAATAGTGATAGGAAGTCTTAAAAGAATATATTTATTTATTTATTTGACCCCTTCTCTTCCTTTTATCTCTCTCTCCTATTCCTTCCTTCCACACACTCCCTCTTTTCTTCCTCTCCTCTCCTTCTTCTCTCCTTCCTCTCCCCCCTTTCCT